>PVIR01000752.1:0-153305 GCA_004026965.1 Petromus typicus | reverse complement strand
AAATGGGACTGGGTGGACTGGACAAGAACTCAGTGATGAAGTGCTTGCTTACTATTACAAGGACATTTATTTTAAATTCATTGTGGCTATGCTTTTAAATTGTACCAAAAACTCAAACAAAATTTTATTTTTAGGCAAAATTTTATTTTAGAACACTTGTCCTGAAGTATAAATAATTATAGTATACATATCCATGGGTGAATTTATTTCACTTATGTCAGTTACGTAAGACATGGAAAGTCTTAGGCTAATTAAAGGCACAATAAATGAGTGAAATGGCATAGAATTTGTACTTCAGTTGCCTCCGATAGCCCCAGAGTAAGGGGCTGGTGCATACTTGGGGTGCAGATCAAGAAAACAGCTTAGCTTCTAATACTCATGCATCATATATCTAAGGACTCAAACAGGTTAAAGCATTTCTAATAGAATCTTTAAAAGAGAAGTTTACATACAATTGGCTCTATGTATCCAGTCAATGGACAGCGAGAAAATACTTGGAAAAAAAAACCAAGCCCTGTCTGTACTAAATGATTGTATGTACATATTCTTTTCATTATTTGCTAAACACAAGTTTAACAGCTATTTACACAACATTTACATTGTATTATGTACAAAAGTCATCTAGAGATGCTAATGTATATGGGAGGTGTGTGTGGGTTATATACAGATATAACCATACTTTATTATATAAAGGATTTGAGTATTCTGCTATTTCATGGAATTCTGGAACCAGATTCCCTTAAAGTTAGTTGGACAACTCTATTCACTGATAATTATTGATAATTATGTTAATTACTACAAAGACTCTATAGATATCTACTTTAGATTGCTAGAATCAGCTTGTTAGCTATTAACTGTCATTATTCTATGTCTAGAAGTCCTTAACTCTCTGTAAGTTATTTCTATTTCTAATCTATTTCATAATTCCTGTTTCTACTTTACCAGGTTCACAAACCACAAAAACAAATTTTAAATTCATACTAAATATAAGGGAGTACACTAAGAGAAAATTAGGAATGATGAACATACTTCTGTGCTGTCACCAGGACTCATTTTTCTCAACTCAGAATTATCTTTTAAATGTGTAAGTAACTGAGAGTTGGAACTGTTGCAACATTAATGTGTATATTTACAAGGTTGCTTAGAGATACAGACGAGCACATAAACACAAAACAAAATTTTTTTACAAAGATTAATTTGGTGACATTACTCAAATGTCTAAAATTTTCCTAATGAAATTTACAAACTGCTATAATCAAGTAACAATATCCAATCAATCAGTTTTATAGAATTGCAAATAATGTTATATTCATAAAAGTAAAGTTCTAAAATGACACCAAGAAAGTCTTTACATTTTACCTATTACAATTTAGAATCTATTCTCCCAGACCATCTTTATTTTTTCTCTTTCAATAATGGGACTGATCTCAGGAGCTTTTGAGGCAGGCACAGTACCACTGAACTAAGTCTCCGGCCCTGTAAAAGATAATAATCTTTTACATACGCTTTTTTTGAGAAATAATAACCATAATTGTTTCCTCTTTTTTGTCTCTCCTTACTTAAAGTGCTTGACACAATTTAACAGTATTGTTCAAATAACAAATTAAATTTCTAACATAATTATCTTTCTGTGGAAACTTCCTCAAAAACTGGAAAAAAACTGGTTATTTTTAATCTAATTTTCTATGCCCTATTGATCTGTATTGAAAGAAAAAGCACAAGACTAACCACCAATACAATTGAAATAAGTGATTCAAAATAAGTAATTTCAACATAAAAAGTACAGGAAGTATGTGTTTTGCTAGACCCACCACATAATGTGATAAATATAGCTAATAATAGAATACTGTACATTTCGAAAATGTGAGGAAAGTAAATTTCACATGTTTCACTACAAGAAAGTTTAGTATTTGAAATGACAGGTGTGTTAACTTGTTTAAGTTTATCCACATGTATTTATAAATCATAACATTACTTTATTCCTCATAAATTCATATAATTATAATGTATCAACTTAAAGAAATTATATAAAAATGTTATCAGGTGAAATATTCCTCATATGATTGTTACTTTTGCTTAAATCTGAATTAAATTTTCATTAAACCTAAATTAGTTTAATATTTGTTTTAGAATTTCAAGTAGTATTCTAATACATATGCCTCTTGAATCATAAATTAGAAAAAAAGTTAAAATTTTAATAATCTTAGCCAGTTTTTCTTTTTCCTTTGTACAATTTAAAATACATAATAACGTCACAAGTGAATTCCTTTCTGTATAAACACAGAGTTCTCTCTTCTTTCTCTAACCACGGTATTTAGTGGTACTTCCTGTGTGGGGCAAGTTAGTCTAATTTAACAGAATCATCTGCCTGAGAGGGTTTCTTGAACAAATAATTCTGAACAGCCCAAATACTTTTCTAAAAGGATATTACACAGAAGAATGAGCTCTCACCCGCACCACATCACCGACTTTCTGTGGATGGCACTTTCTGGTCTTTGGAGGGGCCCTTCCTTCAGTTCTGAGGCATCTGTTCTCCGTGCTGATTTGTAGGCGGTAATGGCTGAGAAGAACCATCGCAGCAAGTACACAGGGCACGACGTGCTGACTTTCCCATTTGGCCTCATCCCAGAGGCCTCATCCCACTTACTGCAGCCCCCCAGTACCTAAACTGAGCAAGTCACAGTAACTTGCTCCTCCAGGGTCAACTTACTCCCACAACGCGTTAGCTGGACAGAAAGGCAGGCTAACGATGCAAAGGCAGAGGGATGTTATTTAGTCTGAGGGTCAAAACCGCAGCGGGCTGGCAGCTCAGGCAATGCTACAACTTTCTCTGACAGCACGGCAATGCCTGCTGGCCCTCTGGGTCCCCACCAGGGTCCCGGGAACATGGTCACTGTCCAGGACTCCTGACCTCATTTTTCTGCCCATCTTCCTTTAACTGTGTTAGTGGTTGCATAGCTGGGGGAGTACGAGCTACCCCAGAGGCCACAGGCTCTCTTGCCAGCAAGGCGCCAGTGCACGATGAACACTGGAGAAAATGAAACAGATCTCAGCGCCCTTACTAGAAACAGATACTGTCTCTCTTTCAAACCAACAAGTAAATTAAGCCCCAAGCATCTGAAGTCCTTAAGAGTTCTCCTCACATAAAATTTTACTATGGCCATATTTTTTTAGCAAAAAAATTATTCCTGAAAATGTTATCATAAATGTCAAATGGAATTTCAGTCTTTTTATGCGATTTTGTTTTTTGAGACAGGGTCTGGCTATATAGTTCAGGCTCGCATTGAACTTACTTTGTACCTCAATTTGGCTCTGAGCTCATTGAAATCCTCCTGCCTCAGCCTCCTAGGAGCTGTGATTATGTGTCCAGCAGATCTCAGTGTTTTTTTCTTCCTACAGTCTTCTTCTGTAGCTACATGGTCACTGATTCAAACTTCCATTCACTACTTATTTGTTCTTCTCACTTGTTGGAGGGCTGAGGATCATGCCTGGGACTGGGTTCTGAGAAAAGTGGAAGGGGAGACAGTTAAGGCACAGAGTGCTCACTGTCTGGTGAAGCAGGTAACGATCCAGCATATGAGGTACTGGTAAAGAGATAGATAAATGAGATAGAGGGTTTTAATCCAAAATTGACTGTTTATTATTAGCCATAGCCCCATAAAAGTCATTCAACCTCCATCTTACTCGGGTTTGTAATACAGCTGAGCCGGGTTTTCGGGAGGACTGACCTGCCTGTCAGGTGCTCTGCGCATGGAGGGCACTACGATTTTAAGAACCACTTCCTTGCAGAACCCAGGTGAAGAAGTGGTGAAGTTCTTGGGAACGGTGGGAAAAACGTCACTATGTTAACCGCAGCTCACTACATGGTGAAGTGGAGACGGGAAAGGCACTCTCAAGAGACGGAAAGGGCTAAGCCAACCACGGCCAATCTCTGAGAGCTTGCAGCGCGTGAGCCATAGGCTCAGACTGAGAGGCCTGAGCCTGACATCCAGTGCGCTGGAGTGGTGGACGCCAGGCCCGGAGGACCATGGGAGCCGCCCCCGACCCAGGGTGGGGGTCACCGTTCTGAACGTGACAGCGACCCCTGGGGATTCGAGCTGAGCGGCAGCCTCCACGCGTTTGTTTAGGTTGGGTCTGAGGTGAAAGCCTGCTGGGAAATGACATCAGCTGCCATTCTGCGCACCTCCCCGTCGGAAGGTCTCACCAGCGCTGCAGCTCTTACATCCCCTCCCTTGCTCTTATATTTGAAACTGCCCTTGATAACAGATGAAAGTACAAACAACCCCTGACTGGGAACTAGCAAAGGATCCGCAAAGTTAGCGCTTCTGAGGCTTCTTTCCTCTCACTTAGTTCTTGTTGTTCAATAATTCCTCACAGTTCCCTTCTCCCAAACTCGGGCCCCAGTGTTACAGGTTCTTTTTTTTTTTGGTGGCGGTGGTGAAGTTGATGAATATGATGAACTAAGTTACATGAAAAATTATATACAAACTCATGTATACAAGCAGTGCTGAGCTCTTAACCAAGAAAGTCATCTGACTTTTTGTGTCCCAAGGCCCTAGGATCCCGCTGTAATACGCCGGCAGAGGCGGTGCCAAAAATCCAAGTTCCCACTCAGATTTACCCTGGGTTTTGTTTAAGTCAGCGGCATTCCCTGCACATGATTAAACTGATCTGTAAATACACAAACATTCCCCAAACGAGGCTTTTCATCACTGTACGTAACCAAGCAAGTTGCTGGTGAGGCCCCTGGAACACACATAATAATGCGGTACCCATTGTGGGCACGCTGGGGGCACCGGCTGGAGGCACCCAGGCTCCACTCACGGCTCCTTTCTCTTGCGCAGACTGGAGGAAAGGATTTGATGCATTAAAAATAACCCAGAGGCTCTTTTATTATTCATTATACTAACATATTTCAAAACCAACACAATTTTGAGGTTTTGGATTATAGGTATACATTACAAGGTTGAATGATAATTACTTTAGACTTTTTAAAAATCAAAACACTCTGCACTCATATTACAAAATACACCATGAATCTCAAATCTTGTGAGTGAAACTAGCAAAAAAGACTATTTTTCATCTCCTAAGAGATGAGGACTGTTATTAAAACTTGTTTTACATAACATAGCAGTTTGGTTATTAGCCTATACAGCATACTAGTGAAACCTTTGTAAAATGAAAAAAAAAAAAAAAAGAAATATGAACCTCTGGATAGTTCATTTTTGAAAAGTAAAAGTAATAAATATTAGGTGAAGTGAGTCCTGGAAACAAGGCATAAACGGCGACATCTATCCCTCCACATCGCAGGCCCCACATTCACAGAAGCAACTGGCGTGGACAAATTTGGGGGCGGTGGACAGCGTGTCGGGGCTGACCGACCCTGTACTGAACAAGCACACTTTCTTCTGGTCATCATTCCCCAAACAACTAGAATGATTATTTATATAGCATCACACATTATGAGTTATCTAAAGATAATGTAAAGTATATAGGAGCATATATGCAAAAGCTACGACTTCTAATTATTTTACTTAATTCTATTGTGCTGGGAACTGAATCTGGGACTTCAGACATTCTCTTACTGAACTACAACCATAGTCTTTTTCAAATTTTGAAATCGCATCTCCTTCAATTGTCCAGGCTGGCTTCCGACTGCTCAGGCTCCCCAAGAGTGGGATTAGGTATGTGTATTCATGCTTAGAAGTCTATGTCATTTTATATGAAGAACATGAGTACCTGACGATTTTGGTATCTAAG
The DNA here is from genome assembly GCA_004026965.1 of Petromus typicus. Taxonomy (NCBI): domain Eukaryota; kingdom Metazoa; phylum Chordata; class Mammalia; order Rodentia; family Petromuridae; genus Petromus; species Petromus typicus. The sequence goes on along the minus strand of PVIR01000752.1, from coordinate 147,545 downwards.
GAAGGACCCAGAGTGAATTACTGTACTTATAGGTAACAAAAAAGAATTGCCTTTAAAAGACTGAAAATATTTATTAAGCAGTATGTGTCAATTAATGTTTCAATACAAAATCCAAGTACTATAACTTACCTATTTTTTAATCACAGGGAGTTCCTGCTTTTATAATGTTTGAGATAAAATAACTATATAAAGCCATGCAATACTAACTTAATGGCAAAAATGATGACTATTTTGTGATACTTAAATTTTTTTTGTCAAAACCTCAAAAGTCTCATTTTCAGAATGAACACTGTACCTTAAAGCACTCTAGTTGATAAATATGCTGAAAAAGGTTTTCTTTTTTAACTTTTTGCAACTGTTCTTTTCCATACCATTATATAATAACAAGTAATACAGGGTGAGCATGTTCCTTTGCTTTGGCCAATTCAGCCTCTCAAATTCTTTATCAGCTTCCATTTAACCTTTTCTATTTTCAATGTCATGAATATTTACCTTGGCAAATTTCTTTAATCTGAAGTTTGTTGATGGCATCACATCTGAGACACCTACATCCCTTATTACAACCACACTTCTCCTTATGCAGATATGTTCATTTTCTCTAAGTTCCATTTGGGCATCTAGCTACAAACAAGGTCTAGCAAAATGGCAGGATCTAAACCCTCACAGTCAGCTATTTCTTCTACATGTGCTTGAATTAAATTCCTCTTTCACTGTCATCATTTTTCACCACGTTTCTAGTTTGTTCAGCAATTTTCTGTTGTAATTATCCAGTTTTGTAATACTTCATATGATTTAGCACCCTAAGACAATCAGACAAAACAAACATCTCTTCCTGTTGTTAAACTGAATTTCAGATGACCACAGGCCCACCCCAACCACGTGGACAGGGTAACATGACTGGCCATTGATCACGATGAGGCATCTGCTGTTTACTTACTTAGGGGAATGAAAAGCCAAGAAATGTATTCTTTGTGCAATCACAGTTATCATATTATAGTAACTGAAATTTGAACTGTGGTTTTGGGAAAATGATTATACTGAAATAAAGTATGGTTACTGAAATGCATGCAGATTGGACTCATGTAACAAACAGTAGTGTTTAGTTGGAATTCAAGTCCACTAGACACTGTTCTAACTTGACAGGCTACAATAGACTATTTTTGATTTATGCTAAGACAACAAAAATCAAATTCCCAAGTTTTGCATAAGCATTTAGGGTTGAAAAAAGCATCCAAATTTAGGGAAAATGGAAAAAAAAACTTGGAAAATATTTTGAGCATCCTCTTAAAATTGGGCTAAAAGAAAAGAGATGAAACTAATTACACTATATTCACTGTCTCATTTGTCTGAAAGTGGTGCTTCCACAACCAGAATTGAGTAAGGTTTATTATCTAAGAGTTTATTACCAATGTTGATGTGTTGATAGAGGTGTTTTGCCTATAGAAACATGTGCCAACCTTGTATATCATCTTCATTGTGCCAAGGCTACAGAACTCTGCCTCCATAAAAAGCTCAACTGATTGAAAGAAATGAATCTTTCCTTCAATAAAAATGTATTTTGTTCTGCTTTGCAAAATTGCTCGATTCAGTAGGATTTTTTACAGGAAGTACTGTAATATGATATTACACTGACCAGACTTTTCTAAAGTGTAGTTTGACTGGTTAATTAAGCTTTGTGAAGAGCCTCTCCTATGGATTTGAAGTTCCTAGTCTAAGCAACTCCCTCTGGCTATGGCATAGCTTCGAGATGGAGTCCTACATGTAAAACAGTAGGCTGTGTGGAAGTAGAGATGCGTAGCTCCTGCGAAGCAGGGAGAAATCAAAACTTGGAAGTGGAGATGCTCCCACTGGGAACATGCCCAATGAGAAGGGACATCGAGGCTGCTCAGGGTAAAGGGGCATGAGAAGAGACAAAGAAGACAAGTGGGAAACTATGAAACTCAGCTGTTGTATATGAGATATACTATTTCCGCTTTGGTGGAAATCAATTTTTTTTCACAACAAATGCAATCAACTTGATAGTACAGCGTACTTCCTCAAGTAAATTCCTTTCCATAATGTGTCAGGGATCTTTCTGTCTCTGTGACAAAATACTTGAGAGAAACAACTTAAAGAAAGATTTATTTACTTCATGGTTTCAGCCCAAGGTTATGTGGCTCCATTGCTTTCGGGTCCAGGGTGAGGTTGAAACATCACCTCGGAAGACAGCAATGGAGAAAAGCCACTCACTTTGTGACAGCCAGGAAACAGAGAGGGAAAGACCGAGAGAAAGGGAGGAGGAACCAGATTTGTTTCCAAGGTCATGAGGTCACGGCCTCATGATTCACTCCCTGCCGACCGAACCTCACCCTCATGTCCATCACTTCCCCATCATGTCAAATTATGATCTCATCAGAGGACTAGTTCTTGATCGGATCACCTCCCAAAGGCCACCCCAGTCTTCGCATAATAAGACTTTACAGGGACATTCTGGATCTCAGCATAACTCAGGAATCATCACCATTTGGGCTCAGAGTCGCTGGCTACATTCAAGAGCATATTTTTCATATAACAGGAAGCAGACGTCAGAAATGAAGATGAGATTCTATAAAACAATAGTAAATCCCCTGGCACTGCAATCAGATTTCACAAGACACTGGCATGCTACGGGTTAATACTTTCCAGTTTTTGTTCCCAAACAGAATTGTGGGCTGTCTTTTCCTAGTTCTGTCAATTGAGCTGCTCTTTCTGTAGCCGAGGCAGAATGACTCACCCTGAAATGCACTGAAGCAGGGGTACATTTATTTGTAATTTGGCTGTCTTAACATCTTCACTCTGCTTTCATGTAAACACATTCTTGAAAAGCACTGGCAAAAAAGTTAGTCCTGCAGAATGAAAGGAAGAGTACACAAGTGGTAGCCTAGAAAGTAAATGTAGCACACTTCACATTAAAAAATTGCTTTGCTCATGTTTTGGATGTGGGGCTTGAGCACATAGTGAGAATTTAATCTTTTTTATTTCACTAAGGGAACAAACCCAGGGCCTCATGCTTACTAGGCAAGTGCTCTCCCATTCAGCTATCCCGCCAGTCCCTGAGCAACTTTTAAATAACACAAATGCAAGCTGGTCACTGCTTTCGTGACTCTTCTTGGAAATAAACAAAATCAAAACCTGGGATGCCAAGTAAAAACAGTTATTCATGCCTCAGCTTCATGGAAATGGGTCCCACAAGGCACAAACACTGCTGAGCCACGAGATGCCTCCTGCTCCTTAGAAATACGGCTGATTTATTGGCTGGTAACTTCAAGTTGCTGCGATTCAAATACAATACAGTACGGCACCAAAAAGAAGTTCCTAAGAAATCAGTTTACCTAGATTAGAAATCAGTGTAGTTGTAATTAACAAATACTTTTGTTTATTTGTATTAAATATGCATTCTGGTCATCATCTTTAATGAAAAACGAAATGCTACTTTTGGACTAAAATTAAATTACCACTTCATGAATAGGTTAAAATGTTTAGAGATTTCCCTGCCATTTGAGAATAACAATTGCTGGCTTCAGTTTGAAAACAATTAATCTAATCTTTGAATGAGGTTAGCACAGTATGATTAGAAATAAATGGAACTTCCAAGTACAAGAATAATCAGACTGCTTCATGGAGTTTGCCAACGAATAAATGCTCAAGGATTCATTCATAAATATATAAGCATAATCTGTATTTGATTTGTGTTTTTGTTTCAACACAAAATCTACCCATAAATCATTGAGCACAAGATATAAAACAAATTTTACTGTATTAAAATTTTTAAGTAACAATAGAACATATAAGTATAGTTTTCATAAGGCCCATACCATATAATAGAAACCAGGTATTAACAATTATCATGAAATATGTATGAAATAGGTAAGATCTATCAAAACTATTGCAATACAGTTGAATTTATGTTTAAATTTTATATGTATATATTATTTTCAAAATTATTGGTGAAGAAGTTAGCATTTCTGATAGGAAAAGTAGGAGTAGTTTGGAAAGTAACTAAAAGTAGTATTCATATCAAAGACTTCCTCTCAAGTGTTTTTTTTGTTTTGCTTTTTGTTTTGAGACAGGGTCTCATTTTTGTAGTTCAGGATAGTGTTGGGCTCACTATGTAGCCCAGACCAGTCTCGAACTCACAGCAATCCTCCTGCCTCTGCCTCCCGAGTGCTGGGATTACAGGCATGAGCCACCACACCCAGCATTGTGGTATGTGGCTACTGGGGATGGAAGTTGGGATTGTGCACTTACAAGGCAGACCCCAGAACCACTGAGCTAAATCTCCTCCTCTCAAATTTCATATTGTGGGCCTAAACACTTTAAAAACCACATAAATCCAAGTCCGCCAATGTTTGAATTACTACTTTAGTGTCTCACCTTGGGAGAAGATGCAGTTGGTGCCCCGGAACTCCAACTAAGATAGTTGCTATTACGACACGGACATGAGCACAGACTTTTAGTTTCAGGAAAATAGGTAACAAGAGATACAATGGCAAGCCAAGATGTGCCCTCTACCACTTCGGGTCATGGCTTACCAGTTGATGACTTCCATTGTCATTAGTAATTTACAAGGTAATAGACAGAGCACTATCACAAAGCTAATTTTAACGTGTATATTAAATAAAAGTAAATGTCTACAAATTAATGTTGTATATAAGAACACTAAATATGCCCAGAGGGGATGGAGATGATCAGAACAGAATTATGTATGTATTAAGCAAGAGCCCATCAGATTGAGTAAGCAAGTGAGTGTGGCTCAGTTTCAAAAGTATATTCAAATTTTGAAATTAGGTTCGTATAGAATTTAATTCTAAAAACTGTAATACTCAATTTAAAAAAAAAACTACCTTTAAATATTTAAGTACCCCCAAATTTATTAATTTATTTAAGTACCCCAAAATTTATTACTATGTAGCCTTGAATAATTTGTGTAGTCCTTGAGATATTAGTTCTCATTTTTGATAAAGAAATTGGCTGTTTCAAATTATATTGCATACAAAATCTACTGTCAAAGGTGAGAAGCGATAAGTTATGCAGCATTTCTACGCAAGGAAAACAGGTACAATATATACCACATAACTCCAAAAGAATAATACAGAAAAAGCAAACTATGGTTAAACAAAAGTATATTCATCCAAATGAATCTAATGATAAGCTTGAAAATGAAATATGGGAAAGTAAGTCTCAACCAGCAGCAACAGTACATGAGGATCTGCATACATATGTGTTTATGTACATATGTATGTATGCATTAATATTAATGTAATATTCAGATCTGTGTATTTGTAATTTGATGGATGTTTTTCAATGAGTACAACTATTAAAAAGCAAAATTCTAATCTTAGACTTACTTTTATTTCTTTGAACTAGTATGGGCTGTTTTGGAACTAGCCAGAAGGGTTCAGAAACTGGTAAGTTGTTTCCACAGTAACGGGCTGCTTTGTCATGGAGAGATCATTTCATACATTCCCAGCAAATCAGAGACCACACTGGCGGGGAAGAGGGATCCCCATTTTGAGTTTTCAGGAACAACATCATGACGATTTCTGGTAGGGTTTTGATTTTTTAAGAACGCTAACAAGGGCATCTGACATTATGTTTAAAAGCTAATTTTTTTCCTGTTCTTTAGTTGGGAAATGGGGAATATTTTCTGACAGTGGTAACGTCATACACAGATTTCATTTTAAGTCACACTGGGAATTATAGCCAAACTGACCATAAAATTCATCAAAACCACAAGTCAGCTGGATCTTGTGAGCAAGAAGAAATGGAGCCATCTGCAACCCCTTCCAGATGAGCTGCAGAGAGATGGTGCCATCGAGGGGGGGCTCCTTGAGCAGCAGAGCGAAGAGTGCGCTGTGATAAATGCCCAGATGAGGACGGCTCTGTGGTGCTCAGGGGAGGGAGTAGCAACCTCCAGCTCTCAGCAGGGGATGCAGGCGATGGCGTGTACCTCAAGTCCAGAGCACACAGACTGGGGGAAGGGAAGTCCTTACTGGGCAAGTTTCTCTAAAGAAAATGCTTTCTTTCATTCTGCTTTGCTTCAAATAGAATTCTAACTGGAGAGACAGTCCTGAAAATGTCCTTGTTTTAGGGTGTCCAGCACCTTTGTATAGATTATTAACATTCAGCCCATTACAGGGACTCTTTGAGTAAACGAGGGACAAGGTTAGAAGCAGGGCTGTGGAAGCGGTGAAAGAACAAGCACACCCACAGTGCACTGCTCACCCTGCGAAGGGCCGACTCCCAGGACAGGCTGGGAGCTGCAGCTTCGGCATCCATACACAAGATGTGTTGTGAGGATTATGTAAGAAGTAGGCAGCTTAAGCACGTGAGGTGCACAGCAAGCACCCAAAATTATTATCTTTGTGTAGATCATTAATGTTTGTACCTTATTTTGTTATTAATTCATTTAAGACATCGACTTGAATATCTATGGTAAAATGATGGCTGCTAAGAGGAAAAAGAATGATAAAGGAAGGAAAAGTCACTTAGGTAGGAGAAGGTATTGCTTTTGAGCTAGGATTCTATGTTTTTCTGAGAAGCAAAAATGAGGAACTCACAAATAGATTAAAGCCACAAAACTACAACAGCCTTAAGTGAAGATGCCATGTTTTTAAGCACTAAAACCAAGGAAAGCAACAAATAAACTTTTAAGTAGTTACATCTAGGTCTCCAAAGCAAATGGTAGGATTAACAGGTAGCTCGAATTTTCTCAGAATCTTCAAATTTATAGCTTAGCAATAGATGACCTTCAAGTGACAAAATATTTCATGGTCCTTATACACTAACACGCACCGATTCAGTAAGCTGATGAAAAAGGCACATGTGATAGGCAATATTAAGACCCTATGCTTGATGTGAAATAAAACCACTCACCTGTTAAGGTTTTTATTTTAGCTTCTCCTGTCCTTTGTTTTTGATAGTCATCCTAAAACTTCAAAGCTTTACTGCAGGGTTTTTACCACTGCTAAAGGAATATTCATGGCACTAGTCTCTTACCCTGTCAAAGGCAGTATTTATGTCCATGCAAATATAAACCTGTTGTAACAAGTGAAAAGGCCACTGATTTACAAAGATCAGATTTACAAGTGGATGTGCTCTGGATTCACCTTGTACGTTCTCTGATCAAAAAGCCAGGATTAAAAGCAAAAAGGTCTGTTCTTGATGCATTCTGGACAAAGTATCACTTCACCTCTACTCTGCTCCTCTCACTGAATGGATGCCACCAAACCAAGAATGAAGGCATAGCTGAGGTGCCGTTCAATTTCCTTCTGACTTGGACATCAATTCTAGCCAGAAGGGCTAGAAGAAGGGCTAGAATTCCTTACCATCAACTGAGAGTCATAACTCTCTAAAGTTGGGGAATGAGACCAATCTAATTTGGTTCATTAAACTGAATGTTTAAATCTATAACATCCCATGAAAATAAACATAAGCAATTCTTCCACTTGCATTTTTTTTTTTTTTTGAGAGGGTCTCACTTCGTAGTTCAAGCTGGCCCTGAGCTCACTATGTAGCCCAGGGTAGCCTTGAACTCACAGCAATCCTCCAGCCTCTGCCTCCTGAGTGCTGGGATTACAGGCCTGCGCCAAGATGCCCAGAACTGTGGTACGTGGTACTGACTGCTGATAGGTGTGAGTCTCCATGCCCAACTTTGTGGTATGTGGTTACTGGGGATCAAACCTGGGCCTTTGCACTTGCAAGGCAGGAGCCAGAACCAATGCATTTCTTTCAGGAATGGAAAAGACACAGGCAATGTAGTGCAGGAAAAAAATGAGGCATTCGGAATTTAACTATGAGGGATGTGAAATCCTGTCCAGAAATGTGATTTTATCACAGCAATTCTAATCTAGATATATGACTTTAAAGATCATTTGGAACAGGGAATTTATATGTAAGTACAATAATGCAGACAGTAGGGAGTGACCAGGAGGGGGAACAGTCTCTGATTTTACTTTCCATCTCAATCACCTCAATATATGTATATATGTAGTAAAGTCAAGTTTTAATGGAAAAACTAAAATTTTGAGAATTCTTTGAAGTACAATGTGAAATATTTATAATCCTATCATATTAGGACAAGTAACGCTTAAAATACATATTATATTAAAATTTATTTCCTTACTCAATTAATTTTATCAATATGTATTGGTACAATTTCTGGGGCAGTCGAGGGCTTGAAAGAAGTATTGGGGACTGAGCTAGGTATTAGAGAGGTTTATCTCTGTTGGCTTCCCTCAACAGTTTTATTTTTAGGAAGCTTCAAATTAATTTTGTAAGCCACATAATATTTTCATATTGACAATTTTAGCCATTTTAAAAATTAATTTTGTGGATTTTTAAATTGGCACTAGCCCCTAAAGACTAGAGCTTAGAATGTAATAAAAACTTGATGCTGGATAAAACTTGAACATATTTTCTGACAGCACAGTTTTCTCTAAAGTCAAGATGATGTGAAAGATCACCATGTAAAAGATGTAGAGTGGAGTTGGCTGAAGGAGTGGCCCAATCTCAATGCCCGTCAGTCATGATAGCCTTACAAAGGCAACCAAGTGTGAGATTTACTGATAATTAAATTCATTCACTCCACTGATGAGCTGATGGTGTGGCACTGGTCCCAGAGACATATCTAGACTGGGGCTGTGAAAAGTTTGGCTCTTCCAGTTGTGACCTGTGGAAGAGTCACTATCGTCTTAGGTTTCTGTGATCTCATCTCTTACACTAACATTTTACCCCCTCCACCAAGGCTGTTGAAATGAAAGTGCTGTGTAAAATGTATAAACCTATGGAAAAGCACATCGCTATAGTTGTTGCTCGACCTGTTGCTGGACCTCAGTGCAGAGAGCTGAGAGTGAAGCTCAGTGATACATACACCCGACAGCTCAGTGACCCAGCCACAGGTCCCAGCAGAGGATGAGGGTATGAAGGGCAGCCATCTGTTTAGGGCTTATGTGAAAAACACAACGGAAACAGAGCTTTGATTGTGTTAGTCACCTTTCTATCCCTGTGAGAAGAATACTTAAGATAAATAACTTAAAGAAAGATGATTTGGGCCCATGGTGTCAGAGGTTTCAGGCCCTGGTCACTTGGACACATTGTTTTGAGCCTGTTGAGGACATCTGTTCATCTCACGGTCGCTGGGAAGCAAAGACAAAGAAGAAGGAGCAGGTCCACCTCTACTGACCTAATGTCCTTCCACTAGACAACACCTCCTAAAGGCTCCATCACCTCTGAATAGCTCCATAAGTTGGCAACCAAGCTTGAAACACATGGGTCTCTGGAGGCCACTTCTGAATCTCTGCACTTTGCATCAGAAACAAGTTTTTTTCCACTGAGAAAATTTCAGTAAATCTCATCTGCTTAAGGAGTATGTATCTAAATAGAAAATGTGGCCCTTGAAAGAGTGTGAAGCACCTGTCAACTGAAACCATTGTACCAAACAGTTCTGGACAAAGGTAGTCAAGAGGGACAAATCTATAATGATGATGCATATAAAGGGCTCTTGATCATTATCAGCCTTGGGAAGTATGTACATGGCCTCCACAGTCTTCTACTTGTGTACATTCTCCTAAGTCATTATACTACAGACCTGTTAATCCAGTAACATTCCAGTGTTTCTACTGGGAAACAAACCACTACTGAAATGTACTCCTAGGATATCACCCTCTGTCTGACAATGACGGAGCTGGAAACTAAAAGTGGCAGTTTGCATTTTGTACTTCTCTTTAATATTACACAAGTATACAACCAAAGTAGTAATCTCTATGGAAACTTGGGGAGCATAGTGGGCCTACATATGGAGGGGGCAAGTGCCAACACATAGATGATTTATTAGTTTAAGGTATGAAAATCCTTCAGAAAGTACTTCAAATCTTGGTTTCAATATCCTTAAAAAAAAGATACTAACTAGATGCAATGTCTGAAAATTGCAAAATGTTATGAAGTACAGCTGTTATATTTAAAATTAATAAGACAATACAGATATATATAATGCCAAGCATCGTAAGGTATAGTGAGAAACCCTAAAAATGCTGCAGATATGGCACAAAAATGTCTTCACTGATCTCTTAATTTTCTGTTCTTAATGAAAAATTTAAAGCGACATATCCTTCTTCCTCATTGTACTACCATCTCTTAATCAAATACTTAGTAACCAAAGGCTGCTAAACATAAGAAGATGGTCTCAAATGCTCTAAATGAAGCAATTAACTTCAGCCTGACACTCCTGCAATTGCCTTGGAAGAGCTGAAGATTCAGCTATGAAAATGACCCTGTGCACAGATGACAGGTACCGAACGGCGGACAGTCTAGGTGCACAAATGGTTGGTGCTCAAGGACTGCAGCAGGAGGAGACCGCTGCCCAGGACGCAGCACATCACATATCTGACTTGGCCCATGCAAGGAACCAAGTACCCTGTGAAAGGAGAGAAACGAACAGTGCCTTCAATGCTTTATAAGTAAATACACCAGGTACTTTTCAGAATTACACTTTTACTCCTTAGAAACCAATGGAAGGCCTTTTTAGGTCTGAGTTCAATACAGGTAGTACCTTTTTGGTTCAAAAGCCAATATCTGCTTTCCAAGATTCTCTCACTGATTAAATGAAAGGAGACAAGCCCTTCCCTCAAATAAAAGGGTCATTTTTTTTTTTAAATAAAGTATAAGGGAACCAAGAGTTGAAAGGAGCAGGCAGGGTTGGGACTAAAAAAAGAATGAAGATGTGTTATATACTTGTACCGAATCCCCATGATAAAGCTAATCATTATGAACTGCAGACATATACTATTAAAAAAATAAAAAATACAGCATGAAATGCTAAACAACAAAACTAGGAGAGTAGAGAACATTAAGCTGAGCTTTTTCCTCCTCTTCTTGCTCTCCACTACCACATTCTTAACATCCATTTAGCCCCAGGTGCACTTGGCACTGGAGTCACAGCTTTTAATGCAATGAGGACTGGATTAACATAGATAGCTGGGAGCCTGGGGGGGGGGGCGTGGTCAGCAGGGACAGAGGCCAGTAATCAGTATTCTTCATCAGCACTGACCTGTGGTCTGTGGAGCTAGTACCTGCCCCAAATTGCTGGAAGAAGGCAATTACTGAACATGAGGCCAATCACACATAATAGAACATTACTGAGTGTAGGGAACTTCGGATCCTTAGGGAATAGCCAATTGGAGCTGAAATACACAATTGTACATGTAGTGATTTCTGTAAATAAAACCATATTTTAAATGCAGTTGAGAAGACTGGACTCGAAGCTTTTTCTCTTTTTTTCCAATGCTCCAACTGAACTGAAAGCACTGCACTCTGCAGACAGGTGTCCTGTCACTGAGCTTCATTCTCAGTCCTTGGAAGAGCCTTTTATTGAGCTAATTACACTTTGACTGCTCTCTGCTTTGACTAAAGATGAAGCCCAAGTTCTACAATTCTTATGTATTAATTCTGAACAAATTTTATTGTGTATATTTAAAGTACATAACCTGATGTCCAAAAAGATGCAGATAATAAAATGACTACTGCACTGAGATGGATCGACATGCCCATCATCTTACACACCTGCTCACTTTTTGCTTCTTGCAGCAACAAAGGCTACAATCCATCCATTAGCAAAATTCCTGTTTCAGATTCACTAGTATTAACTGTAATCTTCATATCTACTCCACGATGCTTGATGGACAACCACAAACAAACCAGTTTTCCTTTTCCATTTTTTGTTTCTGATTTTATTTGCTCCCTTCGTCCTCCAGTGGATTGGATTTCTCTCTTCAGGGAAATCAGGCGCCTGGCCTTTCAGACCTCCACTGTGCTGTGATATATCTAAAGGCACTACTGTCAGAGGCAGAGGAGGTCATGACCACAAAGGCAGACGAAAAACATATAGTTACTTTCTTTCATATTCATCATTTCTATGAAATTCCACAAACACTTTAATTTCTCTTTTGTGACAGGTTCTGTGCTGGATTGTAAAGACTCACAGTTAGACCTAACTTATACCCTCAATGTGCCTGTCATCTGTTAAAAGGAGGGAGGACTCTAGTGTAACAATGATAATAAACACATTCTCTACTTGCTGATTAAAAAATACACAGGACTCGCTTTCGGTCATGAAACTCTGAGTACACAGAAAGTGAACTGTGAATAAAGGGAGATTTCGGGGCAGAATGCCTGCCCACGGCAGAGACCCTGGTAGGTGCTCACCTGGGAGGGGGGGTTATCTGAGTTTCCACAGGCACCATTTCTGGCTGTCAGGGACTGTGTGTTATTTCCAGAAGACAGGCTGCTGCTTTCCTCCTGAGTATATTTGCTACAATCCCACTAAGACAATGACCCGCTATAAATATTTAAGAGCCAACTGTAACTTCCAGTTCTGTGTGCCTGAGTAAGATTTTTATTTTCAAGAAGGCCCCCCAGGTTGACCAACTGCTGTGTTCCTCCTTGGGAAGCCAACCAGCTCACAGGAGAGTGCTGTGCTGTGCGTGGATCTAACATCTTCAGCTGCAGGCTCTGTACAGAATGTGCCATAAAGCGCTGCTTGTTTGCTAATACTCTCTGACACATGACAGCCTATATTTTTTACTTTAAAGGAAAATTTTGAAATGAATTTATAATTTGTTATATCATAAACAAGCAAAGAATAATTTTAAGACTACACATTTATGCATATGGTATTGTGGTCTGGATGGCCAATATCTTGCAAAGATCCATAAGTGAATCCCTGGTAACCAGCATGGTGCTACTGCTAGGTACTGTAAACTGGGGAGAGGTGGGGCCTGTGAGAGGTCCAGAAGTCACCAGGGTGTGCTCGCAGAGGTGATCATGGAACTATTCTCTGATTTCAGATGTGACTAATGTCCTAAATCTAATTCCACCAGTATGAGCTGCCACTGCTGCCCTCACTAGAACTGAGCTGATGCAGGTACCAGGCCTCTGGATTTCCAAAACTGTGCATTAAATCAAATGCTTTTTACATTAGAAACAGCCCATGTTAGGTATTTCATTATGGTAATAGAAAACTAACTAATACATATGGTGTGTGTTAAAATGTGAATGAATTTATAATGTGAATTAAGTAAATGAATGGTAAAAATTTTTGGATTATCTTATATTTTAAAAGGAAAGTGTAGGGCCAGGGATTTATCTCAGTGGTTCCAGAGACAGCCTTGCAAGCACAAGGTCCTGAGTTCAGTTCCCGGTAACTACATACCACAATGCCACATATGGTGACTCTGCCTGTAAGCCCAGCATTCGGGAGGCAGAGACAAAAGGACTGCTGTGTGTTTGAGGCTGGCCTGGGCTATACAGTGAAGTCAGGGACAGCCTGAACCACAAAGTGAGACACTGTCTCCAAAAAAAGACCAAAAAAAAGGAAAGTGTAATTTCTGAAGTGGGCTTCAAAGGGGCCCCTGGAATTTAGGAGAAAAGAATGTATAAGGGATTCTAGGCAAGACTCTAGTGTACACTCTAGTGTACCTGGTATCAGAGAACAGGAGAAGAGATACTGACTTTGAATAAGCCCCACGAACTCTAATGAGAAGTTGTTTGGGAATTTAAATTTATCAACAGGTACTGATGAAATAATATTTTGGAGTAGGGAAGTAGCCATAAAAACTTCCTCTTACTAAATGCTTATGAACAGGGAGCGGAGGCAGGTCAGTGGAATAGAGCTAAGTTGGTAACGGAACTGCTTGGAGAGAAAGTGGCAGTTGTGCTTGGAGGAAAGATCCACAAGCTTTGCTGCCTGAATGAGCAGCCTGTGAAAAACAGCTTGCTGGGCAAGGCTTCCTCCGGAAGAAGGGTTCTCCTCCCTGCCGCTGAGAAGGCTGCCCGCCTGTGACCACTGATATATGGCTTGGTTTTAAATGTGTGCTACAGCAAGACCCTTGGGACTCACGAAAGGAGATAAGTACTTTAGGACAATGATGGATGAGTGATGTATATAGCCCAGAGAATCAGCACACGACACTGAGACATGGCATCACCTCCCTCGATAAATAGGTAGAATTTTCTAAACATAAAGAAACAGACTAGGGCTATTTTCCTGTATTCTATTGCATCTGTAAGTATGTATTGTATTAATCAGCTTTCCCATCACTGGCATGAAATATACAACATCCAGAGTTTAAAGGAGAGGTCTAGTTTGATTCCTGGTTTCAGGAGATTTCAGTGCATGGTCAGTGGCTGTAGGGCAGAAACATCATGGGGGAGGGTGGGCAGAGTAAAGATGCTTAACTCCTGATGCTAGAAACACAGCAGGAGAAGAGCACACACAGGACCACAGCCGCACCCTTCATGATACACAGCACATCCACAATATCCGATCCTGATTCCCTACGTGGCTTCCAAGCCAATCAAGATGACACATCATGATTAGTGTTCAAATACAGATTTATGGCAAAAAAGTTAGTGCACTTTCGTTGCATGCTACGAAAGAGGCCAGGGTGCACAGGATCCCCAGGGCTCATCAGTCACAGTCACATGAGCACCATGTCTCTCTGAATCCCTTAGAACTCATGAACACTTTCGCAGCCACAACTCCAACAGCAGCAGACATGTTTTAGGTTGAGAAAAAAATGAGGTCTTCAAAGTCTAGTTTTTCTTTTTTCTTTTTTTTTTTTTAAATCTTTATTGGTACATTAAATATACACATCATGATTGCACTCCATCAGTGCCTGTCCTCTCTCCAAACTGCCCCCTTCTTTCATTTCTTGACTTCTTGGTTTCTTCCCTTCTCTTACTAATTAAAGACTCTTATGGTTTCTGTGGAATAGTTCTGAAATCCTGCTTACTAGCCACACATCTTTCTTCATAACCTCATTTAATCTTCTCCACTGCCTAACTTCCAGGAACAACTTTCCCACTGCACTAACGACCTCTTCGTAAGGAAATCAGGGTGGAAGGTCTGACAGTGACTGGAGAGAAGAGCCTTGGGTACGTTTGTGTTTAAGCACATGGTTGCCTTTTAGTTTGAAGTTTAAATTCTTTGATCCATGCCATGGTTGTACTGTTCTCCAAACACTGCCAGGTGTCAGAGGCTGGCTCCGTAAGGTGGTGCTAGGGGAAAGTGATAGAACCTTTAAAAGGTGAGGTCTAGTGGGAGGTGTCAGTCATTGAGTGAGTACTCTTGAAGGAGACTGCAGGAACCTAGTATCATCCTCTTCCTCTTCTGCTTCTTAAGCATGAAACGAATAGTTTGTTCTGCCACAAGTTCCACTTCACAGACATATGGCACCCCATCAAAGGCCTCCACGCCATGAATCTCTTCCATCATGAAGTAGAATCTCTAATATTGTAAGCCAAAATGAACCTTTTCTCTTTGTGAGTTTATTATCTCAGGTATCTTGTTACAGTGACAGGAAGCTGACTAATATCATCCCATGTCCTTCATCTATATAATGTAGATTCTAATACCTTCTATGAAGGTGATTCCAGTACAGGACTCACACAGCTTTCCTATCACGGACTATGAGCTCAACTGAGAAGGTACTTCTTTCCTATTATCTCAGTAGGAAAACCAGAGATTATATATTTATCTGCCTCATACTGTAATAGCTATGAACAAACAACTACAACTATATCTACACAGCAACATTCTTTCTGTTTCACTTGATTTTAAAAATCTCTTTAAATTTTCCAAATGATTGGTAAATTAGCTTAAATTGCAGTTAATAATTTTTCAGCTCCACAGCCAATATGTTAAGTCTTCAGACTCTTCAACTTTTTAATGTGTGTTAAATTGTTAAAATCAGAAATACATTTCCTGAGTATTGGAGCATTTTGTTTCAGAGAAGGGACCTATCCCTCCAGAGTTGTTATAGAAGCCTACACAATTTTTGTGATTAAAAAGAATAAAACATCTGAAGTCCTGACTACTTCTCCCAAGAACAGCTTTTCCTCTCCTTCCTAAAAATGAAGCACACAGATCTGGCTGGTTAGGCTACACAGGTCTCATTACTGTGGCCACAGCAGCTAACTTTTCCCGGATCCTGTAGAGATCTTGCTCAAGGTCAGCTGAGACCATGCGGAGGTGGAGCCCCACCTGAGCGTAAGGGGAACCTGGCTCTGAGTCATTCTGTTAGCAAAGAGCTGATCTGGGATGAAGCACAAGCCAGAGGTGCTGGCTGAAAGGAAGATGAGTCACAGGCAGACCACTCATTCTGGAGGAAATACCGAATTGGCAAAGAAATGTTTGGGAAAGTTAACACACATTTATGGTTAGGATCACTTAACATCCAGAAATATGCAAGAGTTAGTTGTTTCTGCTCCCAGAAATTTGTCAAGCACCTAGCAACTCACAATATAAAAGAGTAAAAACTATCCTAGAGAAATTTTGAAAGAAAAAACTTTCTAAGAAGAAAATAATCTTATCAGCTACTTAAAAATTTTTTTTTTATTTTTCGAGACAGGGTCTAGCTTTGTAGATCAGGCTGACCCTGACCTCACTATGTAGCACAGACCAGCCTCGAACTCACAGCAATCCTCCTGTCTCTGCCTCCAGAGTGCTGGGCTTACAGGGTGAGCCCTCATGCCCAGCAATGTGGTATATATTTACCATTACCGGGGATCAAACTTGGGACCTTGTACGTGAGAGGCAGGCGCCAGAACCACCGAGCTAAATCCCAGGGCCCCAGTTACTTATATTTGAGTGAGATAATAAGAAACTAAAAGGCAACCTTGCAGCTTATTTTCTAAAACTGAAACCACATAAATAAAATATACAACTTGGTATTTATCATTTCCTTTAAAAAAAATGACTCACAAGCACATGCTCAGGAGGTTGCATGCTTTAGGATGATTAGCTCAAAAATGTTTGATCCAAAAGATATTACAAGATCATTTTACTTTATGTCTTCAATTTCCTTAAAGAAGTCACTTTTAAAAAAGACTTAGCTTACTCTAAAAACAAAGATGAGGACCAGGGGTTTAGATCAGTGATCCCGGCGCTGTCTTGCAAGCGTAAGGATCCGGGTTCGATCCTCGGTAACCACATATAATATTGGGTGTGGAGACTCACGCCCAACAGCAATCAGTACCACACACCACAGTGCCAGGTATGGTGGCTCACGCCTGTAATCCCAGCACTGGGGAGGCAGAGGCAGGAGGTTTGCTGTGATGTGAGTTGGAGGCTGAGCTCAGGGCCAGCCTGAACTATAAAAAGCGAGACCTTGTCTCAAAAAACCTAAAAAAATCTTTAAAAACACCAAAAAACAAAGATGACTTTAAACACACTATTGGAAGTACTGAAAATGTTAATGATGTGTAATATGTATGTATCCATAATGCTGCTTACCTATAATTTTACAGCTCAGAAAAGAACAAAGCTTTAATTAACTTTAA
This sequence comes from Petromus typicus, assembly GCA_004026965.1. Classification (NCBI taxonomy): domain Eukaryota; kingdom Metazoa; phylum Chordata; class Mammalia; order Rodentia; family Petromuridae; genus Petromus; species Petromus typicus. Next base: position 130,190 of record PVIR01000752.1, on the reverse strand, counting down.
ATGCCACCATAACCTGAAATGTAAGAACATTTGGGAATGGGTGAGAGAAAACTGTGCCTTTTGCAGCATTCTTTAGAGTCTCACAAAAAACTGTTTCCAAATCAGTCAGAGAAAACCTATACAAAAACAACTCACAATCATGTGCACACATTACCCGGACATTATATGAGAGGTTAGAGAAAGGAGCTTAGATTTAGCGTCTACCTCCCATCTGACAGACAGTATTTCATGAGTCTTGTGGTTTTTTTCTTTCCTTACACAGGATCCAGTTAAACAGTTTGATCCACAATAATGCTTACAAAACTCAAAAGAGTTATTTCTGTCTGTAAAGGTAACCAGCTCCTCTGTACAGGGAGTAGAAAGGAGGAGCCAAATGCCTGTGGGCGTACACTGATCCTAACACCTCCCATTGCTGTATCTTTGTTTTTCTCATTTGCCATACGGGAAATTGAAGCCCACAGAACACAAAGCAGCCAGACCCTGTCCATCAGCACAGTTAACGAGCAGAAGATCTGGTGACACCTGGATCTACACAGCTTCCCAGATCTTTCCCACCTACTGGGGCTGCATATTCAATTGCTGTCAGCAGCAACCTTATTAGCAGAAATCTCTGAGGCCATGAAGGAGGAGGAGTGTGACAGGTAGCACTGTGCTACTGGGTTCAATTTTTCCAGGCTTAGCAAAGAAGTTCTATGTCCCAGGGAAAAGCTCAGTGGTAGACAAGCTGGGATGGGCAGAGCAGAGAACGCAGGTATCACAGAACGCATTCCCTATTAAATCCAGATGATCTAGTGCAACCTTACAACCTCACTCTATAGGGGCAGAAGGAGGAGACAGTGAGTGATTTCTATTCCAGCCAACAAGAGTCCTATGCTTTCCTATCAGAACTTAAGTCTGGGAGCAAAACGTAAGTGAGATGGAGATAAGAGGGATGAATTTCTGGATAGAGCACTAAGGAAGATTTCTTTGATTCCTCTCTTTCTACAGATTATAGATTTCTACCTGTCCCAGGCTGATTTTTACTTGGAAGTCTCAGGTAGATTCTGGGGTTCTTGGCGAATGAAAATATCCACCTAACAGTATCCTGCATAAGGCAATAATAATAATTTACAGAATGCCTGGTGAACTATGTAAGCAATGGAGTATTACACCTTGATGCTGGACAGGATGCCTGTGGTAATTTGGAATGTGGGCACTATGGTGAGACTCATCATGGGAGCTACTCTTTACCACTTCTTTTTTTTTTTGAGACAGAGTTTCACTTTGTAGTTCAGGCTGGCCCTGAGCTCACTATGCAGCCCAGGCAAACCCTGAACGCTCAGCAATCCTCCTGCCTCTACCTCCCCGGTGCTGGGGTTACAGGCATGAGCGACCATACCTGGCACTGTGGTGTGTGGTACTGATTGCTGATGAGCATGAGTCACCTTGCCAAGCCCTGTGTATATCATTACTGGTGATCCCACTCAGGACAGTGCACTTGCAAGTCATATGCCAGAACCACTGAGCTAAATCCCTGGCTCAACCACTTCTTGACTTGTAGCAGACATGAATTAGCTTGACACCTGGCTCCCATTTTCCTGAACCTTTGCAACCTCCATATCCAAAGGTACGTAGTAAGCTCTCAGTCCCTCCATGGGAGGAGAACCTAATCTTTCTTTGACCAATGCTCATTCACTTCCTTAGCCGCTCTATAGTTAAAGGGACCTGGAAAGTAAAAGAGACCTGGAAAGCTACTTCTAGACTCCCATAGAGAAAAGCTTATAGAAACCAGGTGTGAGTTTCACACAGCAGACCTCGCATTTCCAGGTCTACTAGCCCCACCAGCCAGCAACCCCTGTTCAGCCCTGTCAGTCTCTGTCCTCAGGCTGGTACTCCAGTGTAGAACCTCTCCAGGCTGCCTCTCTTGGTGGCCCCCTGCAAAGAAACTCAGCTTCTTGCTGCTGACACTACCCTACCTTCTCAACCCCCAGCCACAAAATTTATACTGTACTTCTCACTCAGGTGTGAGGATGTTTATTCTTAAGGTGCTTTCAAATGCACACATATAAACAGGGCCTTCAGAATACTGGGCAGATTAATGCTAAATAGTACAATGTTTAACAAGAGCAAATGCACTGCCTAGGATTTCTCATTTACAAACCTTAGGATTTCTCATGGGGGGTGGTCTATAAGGAATAAAGAGAAACAGAAGCAATATTCAAAATGCAGGACCAGAAGGATCCTGCCCCTAGTGGTCAGACTCAACCATCTCTGGGTGACTAGCTTTTATTAGCTTAAATCGGTACTGTAGGTCATCTGAGGAACAATAATGGTTGAAAAAATATTTTGAAAAATAGGAAACAGATTAAACTTTTACAACAGAAGTGTACTAAAGGGTACAGGTTCTTCCCTGTACCTGGTGGCACCCCCAAGTTAATAAGGAACTAGCATTCTTTATATTGTGCTCAGCAGGTGTTATCCCACCCTGGGAGTACCGTGATCACATGTTTTTCTGCATACAGCTTTCCATATGCTTTACTGTTTCCTGAGGCAGGTTACACTGGTTTCAAGACTGTGGGACACAATCTGGCCCCCAGTGATTCCTCACAGAGCCTAGCCCCAATAACATACAGAAGAGACATCAGTGAAAGCCTTGAAAGCAAATCTGTCACAGTTATTTTGGTCCTAGAAAGGACCTGAAAGTTGAGGAACTGACTTTTTCTTTCCAGACTGCAAAATAACTTAACCTTGTGCTTTCTGTCTTAATGTAATGACAAAGGTTTTCAGAGAGAATCAATACATCTGCTCAGAGCAGATCAAAACAAAGCAATGCTCTTACCTGAAAGGTGAATGAGTATTTTATGGATGGCAAGCAGAGGTCAAGGGAAGGCTTCCTTTCTTAAAGTGTTCTCCGTAGCAGGATACAACTAAAAAGTCAAGAATAGAAGATTACTTTTGCTTTTGTAATTGGCAAAAATAGAATACTAAATACATGTAACAAAAGAAAATGATAATTCCCTTAAAAATTGGCCAATAGACTTTTAAAATACAGATATACCGGGCCAGGGATATAGCTCAGTGGTTCCGGCACCTGTCTTGCAAGTGCAAGGGCCTGGGTTCGATCCCCAGTACCCACATAACAATACTGGGCATGGAGACTCACGACCAGCAGCAATCAGTACCACGTACTACAGTGCCAGGCAGTGTGGTGGCTCACGCCTATAATCCCAGCACTCGGGAGGCAGAGGCAGGAGGATTGCTGTGATGTGAGTTTGAGGCTGAGCTCAGGGCCAGCCTGAACCACAAAGCGAGACCCTGTCTCAAAAAACCTTAAAAAAAAAATAATAAAATACTGATATATCAATAAACACAAATATGTGAGTTTTTATTTAGAATGTAACCAATTTGCTCACTTTAACTGTTTTATTTTAATTTGCCTTTAGAGGAAAAATATAATATCAAGTAGGAAAAAGTTACATAAATAATGCAGCACACATTGTAATGTCTTTTCTTACTCTATGACAGAGGGTCCTTAGGACCCGCTTATATCTACATAGCAGGAAGCTGAAGATCACTCTAGGTAAGGGGCTCCTGAATACTACTCACTAGCTAGAACAAGGATCTTACTGCCACAGAGTACTCCTATGCCCAAAATCAGTCAGCCATTCCTTCACTCATTCACTCGACAGGTCACACAATATGGGGGGGTATATTCTAGAGAGAGGAAGCAGCCAAGATTGACGCAGCCTGTCTGGGTTGTGGAGCTCAGGGGCTCTGTGAAGGGAGGAGAAGGGGAGAGTGTCAGTGCAGGTGTAGGGAAGTATTCTCAACTAACAGGGGGCAGGTGGCCTGGAAAGGAAACTGGTAAAGGCCAGACCTTGCAGCATATTCCATCGGAGGTAGGTCTCAAAGAAGGAAGCTGAGAAGCAGTAGGACTACAGGGCTATCGGAAGAAAGGGCTTCCTGATGTCAGCAGAGTCTAAGAGCTGAAAAGCAATACAGCCAACTCAGGAGTGGGACGGGGTGGGGGCAGGGGGAAAGCAAATGAGCTCATCTTACTGCCTTTGAAAAAGTAAGTACGAATGCTAGCTGCTTACGGTAAAGTACGATGGAATCGTCGGGAAGATCCCCTGACACAGGCCCCAGGATGTGAGTGTGCAGTATTGTCCTTTACTACGGTAAGACCTAGTGAAAGCAGCTGGTCCCTAAAATGGACTTACCCTCAAATTTGGCAATCTCTAAAAGATAGCTACATTCAATATTAGAAATTTTCTAAAAATTATTTTCTAAATGTTTACAGAAAACAGATGCCTTAATAATGGTAAGGGAAGTCCAACTTTTATAATCCATGTCCAGATTTTGTAAGCTTGTCTTTAAAGGTCAAAGTAAGTGACTTTCAAGAGTTTACAGGATCTAAGAGTAGAAGGATAGTTCCTGGCCATGCAAATAGTTCTAAAAGTGATTACTACATAACTTAGAGTATGACAATAATGAGTGTTGTGTGGTTCTTCTACCATGCATTTCTAAATGACCGGGCACTTTTAAAAAGAAATTTCAAATCTCATATGATGTCTGTCTATTAAAAATAAGAATATTTCCATGCAACAATCTAGTGCCTATTCAGAAGAGTTAGGAGGAGGAAGACAAATGATACTTTATTACACATCAGAACTAAGAGGACACAGTAGCACTTAGAAGCCTGCAACAGATACATGGTCACACTAGCTTCTAATCAGCAATAACAGTGGCAGATGTAGTATCAAGATGGTAGGAAATAGTAAGCTCTGGATTGGGTCCCACCCCTCTTCCCGAAGCCTTCCCTGACACTTTCATATCCCTGTTCTCATAAACTGGTTGCCTTGTATACTCTGCTATTTTCATTAACTATCCCTATTCTTCAGTGGGTGTGTCTTTCAGGAAGCAACTACACCTTCTATCTTTCTTTGGATAAACCTTCATACACAGCCTCACTCATGACAATCATCCATAGTTATAGAATAAAATAATGAAGCAAAAAAATAAATACACTTAGATGAGGAGCCTACTGTCTCTTTAAATACCTTTCCACTCCTAGCAACTTTGGAGGGTTAATCCTGAACTAGTTATCAGTGGCTGATGACAGAATCCTCAGTTCCTCTGAGGTCACCAAGGCCTGACTGGGCAGCCACAGTACAGGATTGCCCTGAACTACGGCCAGTCCCCTGTGCTGTCCCCACCGCTCTGCCTTCTCAAAACAGTTTTTCAGACCTTTGTCAGGCCTGCTTGTGGTACATCATATCCTTCCTGAAGTGACTTTCCATTTTTAAACTGATTACCACTTCCCATACTGTGATTATAAACCTTTAGGAGAAAAGTTAGAAAGTATCACCTAACAAAAAATGTTTTAATTAGTAAGTTAGTATATGTTTATGTCCATGCTGATCAATTTATTTCTAATTACCCAAGAATGCCATTTTCTCTTTAGTAATGAGCTATGACATTAGAAAAGGGAGAGGAACAAAAGTTTAAAGGGCCCAGGATATGTATGTTTGTTTTCTCATCTCAGGTGTCACATATCTAAAGATAAGTAAGTACACATTTTGGTTACTTTGCAAAACCGTCAGTAACATTTATTTAGTCCTTGTTCGAAAATGTCCCTTCAGGATATGTTAAAAGGCCCTTTGGGATGCCACGTAGTTCAAGATGTCCAGAAATTACACCGTAGAAACATTTATATAGAAATCATAAAGGAATGCCTTCAGATGCAAACTCTTTACGACCTGTCTCCTGAGAATGAATATCGCGGAGACCTCATCCCACCTCTTTCTCTGCTGCGTTCATTTATGCGTGGGGTGCCGGGTACTGACCCGTGTCCAGGGACCTCACTTGCGCTGGGCATCTCTCCACCAGCAGCCGCACCCCGGCCCTGCTTCCTGCCCCCTCCTGACACCCAGAGGCGAGGGCTCTGCCCATAGGAGGGGACTGTTTACTGTTTACATTTGTCCAGTGCTTTGGCAGTGGTGAAAGACAGGGACGATTTACTCATGAGGCAGTTTACTGTTTTAGAATTCTCTTAAAACCGAGGCAATTTAGACAGCACTTGAGGAGATTTTAAAAGAAAAAGAAGGTATTATGGAATTACTTCAATTTATTCCTTCCTAAACAAGTAAGCAAACCTAAATGTTGCCAGGCAGAAAAAAAATCTTGCCTCTATCACAGTCGGGAGAACCGGCAAAGAACGACAACGTGACACCGAAGAGGTGTGTGGATTTCTAACACAAAGCAAAAGCAATACAGCTGAAACTGCACTGCTGGTCCCAGCTAGGCACTGTCCACAATGGTGGCTTACGTCCAGGGAGGAATATGAAGGAGGACCACTATTTTCATGTTCGTCTCACATCTCGGCATGTTAAGTCCCAAAACACTACTAAGTGATTCAAGCTATACAGACATTACTGCCACCTATACTATCAAACTTTCTTAGTCTGTCAAGGCTCCATTACAGTTTATGGCAAATTTCATAATGTTTCTCGTGCTTTCTTCTTAAAACTGGTATTTGGGTAACCTTTGATATCAGAGATTTATTATCCCCTCAGGACGGGTGAGGGAGGGAAATATCAGAGGGATGAAGCACTACTGATAATCTGAAGTTTCCTTTTACCACAGAATAAACTGAGCCCCTATAGCCAGGACCTAATTTTAGATTGGAGCAGTTATTTTCACAAAACACCAAAGTTACAATGTTGGGCTCCTCAAGAGTAGGTGAATAATTCCTGACGGCTTTCCGAGACCAGCAGGACTCTCTGCTGCCAGAAGACGCATGGTGGCAGCCGGCCAGCCCTGTGATTGGTGACTCAGTGTACAAGTTTCTGTGGACCCCCAGGTCTGATACGGGGAGGACATTCAATGTGCAAATGTGAGGCTTAAATTGAAGCCGGGCTTCTCCAGGCACACAACAAGGCTCTGTAAGGAAGATACAATGAAAAAGCAAAATTTTATGTTGCATCTGTTTGGTTTTTTGAACCTCAGCCTTACTCAAACATTTCCCTTTATTTAAGATTCTTTATTATATGATTCATAAAATTATTCAAGTGAACATGAATAGAAACACACATAAAAAATGTTGTCAGGCAGTAGTTGAAGTAACTGGCAAGAGTACCATACCTTCCTGCGATGACAACTCCAAACGCAATAATCATGGTTAAACAAAGCCAGGAATCAAAAAATTCATCTAGGCACAGCTGAATACATACCTACATGTATTTTTGGCAGAATGGGACGTGTTAATCTTTTCTGTATTAAAAAGGCTTCATGAAAACTACAAAAGGTGAGACAAAGAGAACCATCCAAAATGAAGGCTGCACACATCTTTGAAGAAACAATAGCACATTACTTCTGCTAAGACCCAGCATCAAATCCGGAGTATTGCCACCCTGTGCTAATTAAAATGGGTTTCACTGAATTCTCCTCGGTCACTCATTATTCAGGAGGGTCCGGACCGGATGCAAACAAAGTCAACTGGGCGCTGAGATGCACCTACAAAGACACCCACATTGATGCAACATCGGGCTTCTCAAAACAAGGGAACCAATGAGAATCACTTCCAAGCACATGCACCCCTGAATCCAGGTAAAAACAACCTTCTTTCTTGAAGAGATTAGCTGTTTACCAGGCAAGCTGTCTCTGGGATAACGTATTTCAGTATGCAATGCCAGAGTACAAGAATATCAACAAAGGGAGACCAAATTAAACAGATGACACAACACACACGCTTCATTTCATGCATGGCCGTGTTTTTCGTAAGAGATAAAGACTTAGAATAATTACCATGAACTGAGACTCCTTCACTGACCTCCTGCTGCAGCTGGAGGTCCTTAACCACCGATGCTCTACAACAAAGACAGACGCCGGCTCTTCCGTGCCTTATTCCTTCTGTAGTGTTACCAGCCAAGCACCGCGCTGTTACAAGAACACAGTACAGTACCTCTGTATCTATGTCTCTAATGCAGCATAAAGATTACTGTGGAAACCTATCAAACAGGCGAGCAGCAACGCCAGCTACCAATGGGGAGAAGGCACATGCAGAATCCAGCACATGCTCTCTGAGGCTCGGGCTGTCAGCAGCGCTTAGGAGGCTCCTAATCTAATTATAGCTAGTTTGCTAGCACAGAGCTACTGAAGCAAAGCGCAGGAGCAATTAAATTTTAATAAATTAAACCCTACAGACAAAATCATCTGGATTTCTTGTCATTTTGAGGATTAATGTATCACCTTCTAAACTGTAATTTTTTAAAATTGATTTTTATTGGTACATTCTATACATTATGATCACATTCAACATTGAGAGTTTGTATCAGTACATGACACATCTTGATTCTCATTTTTTCCCATTCCCCTGCACTCCTAAGAACCCCCAGGCCCATATATATAAGCTTTGTTTCCTTTTTTAAAAATGTAAATAATTTTTAAAGTACATTCCTATTCTTCCCCAATCCAGAGAAACAAAGGGTGTATAGCACTGATGGCTTACTGATATTTAACATGTATCAACACTGAAGAATAAATACAACAATGCGTGGAAATATTATGAGTGCTCTAAAATTCAAGTTCCACTTTTTTATCATCAGGGCTGGTTAATCTCTCTTCAAAACAGTTTCAAATAAATGCAAATTGCTATCCATAGCATGAAAGTACTGATCAAGGTATCAAAAGTAATTTTGACTACAGCGATTAATAATAATTCAGAACAAGATCTCAGAAGTCACTGCCGAAGAAAAGAGAATCTGACTACTGCATTACTGAGTGACAAAACTGGTTCAGGAAGCCAAATCCTGAGGACAGAGAGATGCATAGGTGAGAAGTATGTACCAACAACCAGAATGCCTAGTTTTAGGTGATCACCTCCTAAGTCACTTCTGCTTCTACCTGTGACATTTGAGGGCAAATGTTTTCCTGTCCCTGTGTCTCACCAACAGCATGAAGAGCCAGGGGAAGGTTTGCTATAAGCATTGCACAGGGCTCGGCACAGGGTGGTTTCTAAATTAAGCAATTATTAACAGTAGTGATCTTCCAACTCTGCACTGTTTTCCATTCCAGTATCACGTATACAAATAAGTGCAAAACACTTTTCAACCACTTAGGTTTATTAGAAGTAACAAATGGTGACAGGATAATGGTAGGCTTGATCTACCACAATGAACCATCACTGGTGCTCCCTCTAGGAAGGCAAACTGTTTTCCCTATTTCTCCTTCGATATTAACAGTCAATAATTTCATGAATCAATCTTTTTTTTTTTTTTTTTTTTTTAAGACAGGGTCTCACTTCATAGTGCAGGCTGGTCTTGGGCTCATTAGGTAGTCAAGGTTGACCTCAAACTTGGTGATCATCCTGCCTCAGCCTCCTGAGTATTAGGATTACAGGCATGCACCAAATAAATGCCTAACTTATGAACCAAACTTAAAGGGAATTTTTAGGAAGTTATAGGCATCTAATTGTCTGCTATTAATTTGTAGCACAGACTAATTATATACATTTCAAAAAATTTTTCTATGGATTTTAAATTGGAAAATGTTTGTAATGAGCAAAGTGATTAAATTTAACTTGACAAATTTATATGAAAAAGGGAGAGAAGTCAGCTAGTCAAATTCAACTCTTAGCCCTGCATCTGCTGTAACGATTTGCTTTTCATTAAAGTCACTGCTTTCTTCTCATTTCATCGTAAACAATTAACAGTCCTAGGTTAATATGAAGCAAAACTGCTTATCCATTAGATTTATTTTCCATAAGTCCTAGACGTTGGAATACCTATGAATCAGAAATCAAGTTCTGTCTTCTCATTTCTGTAGTTTTTCCCTTTGATACTTGAGACCTTTTGTATAACACAGACATGCTGCACATATCTGTGCATTATGATGTGCCCAAATACTGCTAGGGATCCTCCAGTGGACATGGATAAAGAATAATGACGGAGGGGCATGTCACATCCTTCAGTATTTGTGTATTACAGACTGTTGGGAAATGAGGCACCAATGAACTTCAAGAGAAACTCATGGCTCATGCTGCAGAAGTACCAACACGTACACCAACTCTGAAAAAAAACAGGATAGAGGTGAACCTGCTAAAGCAAGAGATTGCTGCCTTTGCTACAGCAAAGCACAGAGCACGTGGATTATCAAAGAACAATCGCTATTCTCGGGAGGGAAAACTTCAGGAGGATCTGGGTTCACCGACTTGGTCTAAGGCACAGCTAGCTCCCAGGAGGCTGCCAGGACACAGACTAGTAACACTTTGAGGCATTTATCTAGGAAACATCTAACAGCTTCTGCCTTCCTCTTCATTTAACAGACTGCTGGCTCAAAATAGGCACTAAAAAGCTGTTTGATTAATATGTTTCATGCTTCTTTTGTGTAAGACATTAAACAGACTTTCCAAGGGAAGGAAGCAACTGTCCTTTCTTAGATCTTATCCCCTATCACATTCAGACTCCATACTTGTTTTGAAATAAGTCACAGTTCACTGGTAATCTTTCTCAGAGACACTCTGCTAGGTGCATATGCATGTGCGTGTGCAGCTGCACCTATGCCTTGTCAACTCTTCTTTGAGGCTGAAAAGTCATTCATTCACTTAGTGGTTAACTTACCGGGTGTAAAGACTTGTGTTAACCTTAGGAACACTTCGGGGAGGACAACGGAAGTCCTCAGATTCCTAACAGGGCTTCCATTTGATTTAGGAGACATATCAGTACAGTGATTAAAAGCCACACCGGCCAAGTAAGCCAGTACAGGGCACGCACTATGAAGAACAGAAGGGCTGAAGGCAGCTCTTCCTCTCCCTTTGGTTGGGCTGTGGACAGTGACCTTCAAGAACTGTGAAGGTCATGGAGGAGTTGCAGAGGCCTGGAAGACAGGATGCAGAAAGCGGGAGGAGACTTAATAGCACACAAAGCAGAAGAAAAGGTAGACCCAGTCTGGAAGTCTGCCAGCTGACTTGATTCATTCCTTCTAGATCTTCTTTTTCCTAGTAATAGATTACAGTGATCATCCCAGTTGAACCATTCTCTGTCCATTTGCATGGAGGATGAGAACATGCATATGTCACACTAATACTCCTAAGGAAGAAAAGCAGTCAGCCCGGAACAGTTAGCATCACGGTGTGGATTTCTTCAAGCTCTGCTCTGATTGTCTAGTCCTGACAAACAAGAGCCAGAAAGCAAGTGGCCTGTGTTTTTAGAACTTTCCTGCAGAATCCTGTAGTAGCTTTCTCCCTTTAGGGAAAAAAAAAATTAAGGCTCACATACTAAAAAATGGCAAGGAAGCGGGATCTGCAGCCGACTGAGGACCCGGAAGAGGCCTTGGGCCCTAGCCCACAGGAAGCATGGGGGGCAGCTTGCAGTGGGGACCTTATTGAGCAGTATTCACATGTGGAAATTCAAGCTGCAATGTAGAATCATTGCAGGGGAAGCTGGGCAGAAACCATTAGCCATCCCCCCCCACTGACCACGCCCATACAAGGAGGAGGAAAGATACTCCATGGGAAAGGCTCTTCTGCTCACTAGAATGGAGCGACTGATAGGCACGGCCCTTCCCGCTCTATTCCTAACATCCAAACAATAGCTTTTCTTCATTTTGCAAAAGCCTGGTGCACTCCTCTAAAGGTTATTCACTTCAGGAGTATGTAACCTGCTTGGCCTGCAAAAGACTGAACAGGCTGCTAGAAAGTACTTCAGGTGTGTCAATGACGCACATAACTCTGGCTGCCCTCCCTCTTTAGATACTCAGCAACTTTAGCTGCTCCTCAGGAGGTGACTCAGAGTGTGAGGAGCCCGACCCCCAGAGTGCCCTGTGCACCCACACAGTATACTATGTGGCTGAGGCCTCAGCATTCCCGGGAAGCTGCCCACCAAGGGACGATGGACCTGGACAACCATCCCACAAGGCTACACGAGCAGACCATGTGTTTTCTCCAGGAGGCTTGGGTTAGACATCCTCTCCAAATTGAGCATTTTTTTCTTTGGGTTTTTACAGTACTGGTGGAGAGAAATGTGAGGGGAAGGAAGGAGGAACAAAAGCATTGTGAGTTTGAGTGAAGGCTGCTCACAGGCAGGTTCCACAGAGGCATACTCTAAAAGACTAGCACTGGCCACCATGCAAAGGTAGAGCCCTGGCCAACCTGGGATCTCTTCAGATGTCCAACATAACATGTCTACCCAGGAACTGAGGACCTGCCACAGCTCCAGCACCTAGGGGACTTCCCAAGAGCTGTATACTTGGCATGGCTGCAGAGCAGGGTTGGCTGGTGGACTCTAGAGCACAGTTCTCACAAGGATCGTCCTCCACAGGTAACCTCTCCCCATTTGCAAGAGTGACGATTCTGCTTTATGTCATTATAATAAAATTATGAAGCTTTCAGTGAGTTCAGTCTCTCTTAGCATTTGTCACTCCAACTTGCCCAAGGAACCACAGTGGTCAGTACTCTGAAATCTGACATGGTTTTATCAGAGGACTATGTGCCCTGTGGATTATCCCAGTTTTGCCTATGTATAACTGATTAATTTTTTTAGTCTTGAAACAGGAAGTCACAATGTAAAGGAAAGGAAAAGAAACACTTAGGTATGGAACTAATCTTCAAAAACCTCTTTATATTGAGTATATCTCATTCTGTTCCTGTGACCTTTTCCTAATAATGTAATATCCTATACCTAGGGCACAAAAGGAAAAAGAGACCACAACTTCAGTCTAGCCTTCTAACCCCCCATGCCTTGAGAGTATGCAGCCAGCTCATGTGTGCCCCAGAAAATGTGACATTTGGTACGAGATGCTAACCTGGGCAAGAGCACTAGACCCTGTTAAAATCATGATACCACAGCCTAAACTAAGAGGGACCCAGGGTGGGTTTGGGGGCAGGCAGGCAAAAGTAAAATAAGAGCTTTATTACAATCATGTAAGAACTTTCCCCCTAAATACTGAACAAGTGAAATGATTAGGCTAATACTTTTCAAATTTTGATGCAAAAAGGTGTACTTTAAGCCTGGGAAACACTCGAGTTCAGCTCGAAATAGGCACCAAAAAGCTGTTTAACTTGTTTCAAGCTTTTTTTGTCTAACACATCAAACAGACCTTGCAAGGGAAGGAAGCAACTCTCCTTTCTTAGATCTTATCCTCCAACACATTCATACTCTATACTTGTTTTGACAAAGTCATATTTCATTGGTAATGTTTCTTATGACCACTCTGCTAACTTAAGAAAAATCTTCAATAAACTGGATTCAGTCCACATTTCATGGTTTGAAGGCACACATGAGTACTCAGAAAAATGTCTTTTGGATTGATCTGCTCTGTAGAGCCACTTTTTACTTGAACAATTATCTCTTAATTATAGAATCAAATAATCAATTACAGGAAATTTAAAAAATGTCTCATTGCATACAAATTTATGAAGTACACAACAGGGCTGGGCATGGAGCTCGGTAGTGTGGCCGTGTGCCTGGCAAGCTCAAGGTCCTGTGTCCGATCTCTGGTACTGGAGGGCATGGGGGAAGGAACTACATAACAAATAAATGGATACATTATCTAGAAAGTAAGACTCTATTCTTCTTTTATGTTCAGATATGTACCCATCTAAAACTGAAGTACATGCTTATTCAGCTGATAAGACAGGTTGCACTTGTATTTCACACATACCTAAATATTTGTTTAGATCACAACACAAATGTCCAAATACCACCTGGAGAGTAAAGAAACAAGCATGAATGCACACTTGGTGATTATAAAATAAACGTTATTAACAGCAGCAGTGGCAGCAACAAAAAAAGCCACTGTGGTAGTTTTAAGAGTGAAATACAGTCTGGATCTTAAATGTCTCCCAAAGGTCTAGGTGAGAAGAGCTGGTCCCAGGTCACGGCACTCCTGGGAGGTGCAGAAACTGTCAGGAGTGAGTGCTCAAGACAGTAAGCTGGGTCACTGACCCATATCCTTCAAGGGAATAACAGGACATTGTTGTGAGCCCCGCCCCCCTTTCCTGGCTGCCAGAAAGTCAGGCTCAAAAGCAACAGAGCCTAGCAAACATGCACTAATACCTTGAGCCAAAAAGAACTTTTCTTCCTTATATGTTGTTCATCTCAGACATTTTGTCACAGCAATGGAAAATGGACACAAACTATCAGTGATCTGCACATCAATGGAAATTATTTTACATAAAAAGATTGACTTTTAGTCCTTACAAAGTGGAACTTCAGGAGAAAGGAATACAGTAACCTTTTATGTGATCAAGGACTGAGATGTAGATCCTTGGGTACAGCCCACAGGTGAGTGAGGCAGGAAGCACAGACATAGGAATGCAAAATGCTGTGGCCATAAGAAAAATCTTCAGAAATACCACCCAGAAAGAAAAAGAAAAATCATGCACCCGAAAGGATGTGCCAAAGAATGTGACAGAATGAGGCACATTTCTGCTGTGAGACAACAACACGCAGCAATGCCAACAACTAAACCTGAACACAGCTCCCCCTTGACAAGGGAGCCCTACATCAGTGTCTCTGAGAGTCTCGGAGATGCTACCTGTGAGTGGTTTTGTTATTAATCTCATTTTAGGGATGAAGAAAAGGGGTGCTGCAATTACAAGCCTCGCTCAGGGACTCTCCACTCAAATCTGTTCCTATTTTGCTTCTCCTTTTACCACTACCATGTTTTCTTTTCCTATGTAAAAATTATTGCCCCATATAAGTAATTAAATATTAAATATATAATATGATTATGATAATTAGATACACCAATCTATAATGATTAAGCAATATAATAACAGAGATTATCTAACAGGAGTTATGATTTGGGTTGTGAGAGTCTTCTTGAGCTTTTATCTTTCTTTCTATGCTCAAATCTCACCAAGTCCTTCCATGTTCAACATCTTCCACATGTCCAAGTGTGAAGCTCAAGGATAATCTGTTTTCCCTAAAAGACTTAGGGTTGGATTCTCTCCATAATGACCATGGAGTAATCCTCTAAAACCTTACATACAGTAAATGGGTGAGTACCTTAAATTTGAGCTGGATAAATCACTGTATTTGCTCACAACCAAGACGTGTAACCATGCATGAGTCATGTATGATGCTATTTTAAAAAAACACTTCATGGGACACCTCAAGTCTGTATGTGCAAAATTGTATTTTAACATTAGTAACTTTGAAAGATTACACTTTTACCAAAACAAATATACAGCTATAGGATGTCACTTGTTTTGAAATTTATCTAGTGTCTTTGTGAGTGTTTTTAAGTTAGTAGAAGCAGAAGGATAGCTGTCTTAAAAAGAGGTATATTGACACTCTGGAGATTGCTATGTGACAACTCAAGAGAATTTATACTGCAGAATAACAGTATCACTATATACTTCTCACCTTTCACAGTATATGTTGTCCCAATCTAGCACTTTCTAGCTGGTAACCTTGGGTAAACTGCTTAACATGTCCAGTTCTCTTGCTGGTAGCATAAGGATTATGATGACATATAAATGAAACAACTTAGTAGATACATAAAGCTTTTGGGGAGTGTTTAGTACTTTATATACATCACTTAAATTCTCTTCATTTGGCAGAGAGCAACATCAAAATGTCCAGGCCAAGTAATGTAAGTAGTAAAAGTGACCCCTCCCCAGGATGTGAAACACTAATACACACATATAAATTTCTTTCTTTCTTTTTTTTTTTTTTTAAGGTTTTTTGAGACAGGGTCTCGCTTTGTGGTTCAGGCTGGCCCTGAGCTCAGCCTCAAACTCACATCACAGCAATCCTCCTGCCTCTGCCTCCTGAGTGCTGGGATTACAGGTGTGAGCCACCACGCCCGGCACTGTGGTATGTGGTACTGATTGCTGCTGGGTGTGAGTCTCCATGCCCAGTACTGTTATGTGGTTACCAGGGATCAAACCCTGGCCCTTGTGCTTGCAAGACAGGCGCCGGAACCACTGAGCTAAATCCCCTGGCCATACATACATATAAATTTCAAGCCCTCAGCACAACCAAGGACTATGATACTATTAAGAATTTGATGGTATATCTAAAGTTCTGAGATTCAAATAAATGTAACGTTTTTCCTATTAGGGCAATCTGGAAGAAACTTGAAAATTTTATAAATGTGAGTGTATATATTGTCACCCCGGCCATTTCACTTTGGGAAAATCACTCCAACGAAATAAATGATATATGCAAGGGGAAAAAAGATAAAAAGGTATTTATCACAGAATCCTTTCTATAGTCAAGAAAATTGGAAAATCTTAATATTCAACAATAGCAAATTAGTTAAGTAAATGATATATCTAAGTGAAATTAAGGAAATATTCTGTTATTCAAAAATGGTATTATAGATGAATGAGTGTTAAACAAAACAAACAAAAAAACACAGCTGAATGTTACCAGTCAAAAGTTGATGTACAAGAGGACTGCAATTTGCTAAATTTATCTGTTTTACACATGAAGACACACAGAGAAAAGGTCTAGGAGAACCACACAAATATAAACTGCACAGCAGAGATGGTTGATTTGTGTGAATTGTTTAGTTTTTCTATTGTTATTATTAGAACTGCTCACATTGTTTGTAAAAACTTTGTAATCTTTTCCTATTCCTAATCAATGAAAAAACAACTGTAGGCAGGCAGGAATATTTTGTGCTGAGGACAGTGCTGGAGACTGAAACCAGAGCTTTCTACAGGGTGCGCACTGTGGTTTTACCAACAGACTCTCACCTGTTGCCCCTGTTGCCAAGCAGCCCCTTGAAAGCCTCAGGCCTGGAGATTCCTGCTTTGGTCATCTGATCAGGATCATTGGCAGTTTACCCCGTGCCGCTGAGCTTTGTCAACTACTCTGTAAGTGGTAGCCTCAGCAAACAGGATTTTGATGGCTTATCCATCCCAGCCATCACTCAAACTACTCGGCTGTGAACCAAAGGCTTAGTCTGCAACTGTCATCCAATTACCGCTCATTATCTGACAGCGGGACAAGACTTTGTGGGTACTGTGTAGGCTTTCATTGCTAAATAAGTCTCAGCTGTATCCTTCTGTAGTTATTTGGACAATACTCTTTTACCTATAGATATCATTATACACTTAGAACACATGGCAAAATTTAATGTCTGAAAGTAAGCCAGTAAGTTGAAGTGATGATGGGAAATGGAAAAGAATTTATTTGGATATTAATTTAGAAACATTAGCATGACTCAAGATGGACCAGAACCTTAACACAATTCTGAAGCATTATGGATTCTTACTGCCATAGAGACAGCTGAGTTTAAAATAAGGTGAAGGAAAGCAATTGTACTGCAAAGTGTCAGCTTGTAAGACTATATTTTTACTTCTACTGTTTTGAAAGTTTTGTGAATCATTCCTCAGTATTATTAACAGACAATTGTTCAATGGGTTTCAAGATATTTCCATTTGTATATGTAGGTGTTACGATTAATTTTACTGTCTAGGGACTAATCTTTTGGGTTCCACAACAGAAATTAATGAGCAAATTGGATTTAACAGAAATTTGCCTTCAAGCATATTGAGCTCTATCACATGTATACCACTTGGTTGTAAAGCCAAGACTTCTTTCCCTCATATAACTGCACCCCACCTGGTTTAACTTTAGAATAAATTATGACTGTTCTGCAAATGAAGTCCTTATATTTGACCTGTTTCTATTTCATACAGCAATATATGTACAGACTCTTTTCTAAGTTTTTATTTCACTAAGGAACCAAATGTTTATACATAGTCCTGTTAAAGGTAGTGTAAAAAATTATAGAAGTTTTTTCATCTTCACTCATGCTATTTCCCTGAAGCATTTATCACTTGGTGATTTTAAAAAGAAAAATATTGTGTGCTTATAAAAATGTGGAAGTTATTTGAAGAGAGAGAGAATCCTTTGAAAACATAAACCTCAGAATAGTTTCTAAAGAGAAAAATCTGTGTCACTTATTTAGGGATCTTTTTTTGGATAACAATATATGCTTTAAGGATATAATAAAAACAATTTTTAAAAAGGTTCCTCCAAACCCTACTGGAACAGTCTGGAAGTTTCCGGTGATGTCTAGAGCCAGTTTTGAGGACGTGGGTTCTCCCAATGTAGGACATTTCTCCAAGCAGAGACACCAGAGATCAGGGAGAACAAGCCAAAGGGAAGGTAAGTTTTACAGCTGTGTTACTTTTACCATGTGGATGACATCAGCTTTGAAACCAGAAGTGACTTGAAGGATGTCACCTCACATCTTTGTGAGGATACTTTCTCACGTTTCTCTTTTTCTTTATTTTCCAAGTCAGATTACAAGCTAATCTGAATTTTAAGTATTTGACTGCATTCCTTCTGAATGACTTCTCCAGGTCCTTGCCAAGTTTGTGCTCCCATTCGGGGGAAAAACTATTTTCACTCCCACCACAGATCTCCTGAAGAAGAGAGTTTATATTCCACTTATGTGGAAGAGAATGTGATGAACATTGTTTATCATACAGTCTGAGTCAAACTCACACGTGCTGTTTGTATAAAAGTTTATAGAAGGTTTTGAAATTGTCACAAAGATATTCTATAACAGAAACAAAAAGGCCCCAGTGTACCTAACAGAGTAGTGGAAAAGACTACAAGAGTGCAGCGGGCACTGACTGACAAGAATTAGCCACCCGATATCTTGATGGCATTGTGCACATTTAACAGACTAAAGAAGGATTTTTAGTTTTAATCATCTTCCTTTAAATTATAAGCTTGAACTTCAAGTTCCTACTGTTGTTTAAGCTTGAAAAGCAACTTGAATATATAATACAGGAAGATGTCAGGCATCACAAGGATTGTGCCTGGTGTCCTATTATAGTGAACTTTTTGTTACTGTAACATATATCTGAAGGATCAACTCACAAAGAGGAAACATTTATTTTGGTTTAGACTTTTTGGGATTTCAGTATACGACTACTTGGCATCGATCGACACAATGGGCCTCTGAAAGCACAGTGCATCATGGGAGTCTGTTCCCTCCCAGATTCCCCGAGACTGGACTCCACTGGGCTCCACCTCTAAAAGGGTTTCCTTCCAATAGCACCAAGCTGAAGATGAACTAAATACATGAGCTGTTAGTGGAAATTCAATTCCAATCCATAGCATTAGCTAATTTTATTTTGTCTACAATAGGTAAAGCTTGTCCACAGAGCGTATCCTGACTTCTCTAGGTAAAGGAACTACCAAATTGTATAAGCCTTGCTCCTCCTTTGAAGTGAGGATGCTCTGGCTGATGAGAACAGATGTTCCAACTCTCACCCCTGACACACCCTAGGTGACGAGTCCTGGGCAGAATGCTGCAGAGGCCTCCTTTCTTACACTCTAACTTGGCACACAGGAAGGTCAGAATCGGAAGGAAGGTCAGAGCTTTGCTTTATAACTGTCATTTTCTTAAAATGTCCTCATTTTCTGCAAGGGAACTCACACAATTTCTTTTATGCCCTTGTTCTTTTTGCAAAATAATTTCTGTTCTTCCAAAATGTACTGTACACTGTGTACCTTTTAGAGGATGTATTCTAAAGGAAAAAAAAAAAATTCCACTGGCATCCAAGAAAAAGTAACACAAGGCACTGCCATTTAAAATACGGGTCAGTCTCAGTGATGTGGAATTAACTGGAGTTTCAGTTCATCTACCCTCTGTTCTGATTTACTGGTTTTGTGCTGCTCCACAGTTGGTGCTCACTCATGCCTTTGAACGTATTTCTTTTCAGCATAATTCTCTGACCTAAATTGCAGTGAAATGAAATGTACTGCCCAAATTTTTCATATCTGAACAAACTGACGCCATCCAACCACAGTGATACGTTCTATGCACAAAATGCATGCTAGAATCATGCCTTGGGGATGTGCATTGTGTGGAATAGTGAGCTACTAGGAGGAAACCTAGACAGGTGGTTGAGAAAATATCCTTCCCCATCCGAGGAAGATGGCTAAGCTCTTTGGTACAGTCCTTGAGAAGAGAGAGTCCAGAAACATTCACATATGTGCAAATGGTTTTGAAAAATACACCCACACAATTCAACAGAAAACAGGGCCAGGGAGTTAGCTCAGTGGTTGCAGTGCCTGTCTTGCAAACGCAAGGACCTGGGTTCGATTCCCCAGTCACCACATACAATACTGGGTGTGAAGACTCACGCCCAGGAGCAACCAGTACCACATACCACAGTGCTGGGCGTGGTGGCTCACGCCTGTAATCCCAGCACTCAGGAGGCAAAGGCAGGAGGATTGCTGTGATGTGAGTTTGAGGCTGAGCTCAGGGCCAGCCTGAACTGCAAAAAGCGAGACCCTGCCTCCAAAAAAAAAAAGAAAACAAAAAGCATTTTCAACAAATAAACTAGATTATCTAATTGAGAAGAAAACTGGTAAGTTGCGACTCATACTTCACACCAAAAATAAACCTGAGAAAGATCTCAGACTTTAATGTTTAAAATTACACAGTATCTGAAATAAAGTAGAATACTTTTTACAACTTGAAAGGAGATAAAAGTTTTTCTGTGTCATAAAAACACCAATCTTTTAAAACTTTAAAATGTCTATCAATGATATTTTTATAATTGGAAAGGTAAGATTCTAAGAGAATATAAATCCAGTACATATACAAATACCTAAAGAAAATTTAGTGAGAAAAAATAAAAAAATTCCTCCAAATAAGTAGCAAAAGGACAATAACACAACTTATAAAAAAAGAAAAACGAAGAAGAGCCAAAGACGTGAATACCAATTCTATCAAAAAGGAAATAAAAGCAACCTGTAAGCACATGGAAAGGTATGTGACAGTGTTGCACATCAAAGACATGCAGGTTAAAACTACAAGATACTATTTCAGACACTTACATGGACAAAGAGAAAAAGACAATTCTATACACTGGCAAGGATGTGGACTGAAGGGATCTCTGAGGCACTGCTAATGGGAAAGCTTGAATTTCTACAGTTATCAAAATATTTGCCCTCCAAAGCAGCAATTTCACTTGTGAATATTACTGAAGATATATGAAATATATGTCCGCAAAAAGACTTTTTCAACAATATTCACAGCAACTTTATTCAAAACGTACAACTGCAAACAACACAAACATCCACTCAGAGGAGGAAAGACAAACAAATGGTGGTGTGTGTGTGTGTGTGTGTGTGTGTGTGTGTGTGTATGATAGAATGTTACTATAGATAAAAGGACAAGGAAAGTAAAACTTAAAAGACATTTTATTGAATGAAAGGAACCAGAGCTAAGAATCCTTGCACAATTTCACACATACATACTTGCACACGCACACACACATACTTATGTATATTTAAAGGCACACAACTGATTTATGATGACAACACAGAACAATTTCTTCCAGTGCTGGAAAATGGGGAATTTACTGGGAAGGTGTAAGAGAGAATTTGGGACGATGATGATAATGTTCTCAATCTTTATTAAGACAAATTAGCTGAGTATGCATAATATTTTAAAGTGCATACTTAAGATTGGTGAATTTTACCTTCAAAAGTAAACTATTACATAAAAGTTGCCAATAGAGTATTACTATGCTCGTATTTCAAATGCTTTATATGATCATTTAAATTATTTTAAACTCCACTGAAACCTATGATCTCTTGACCCAGAAATATCACATGAAATACGCACTCCATCTCATATGCACTTATGATAGTTTATGTAACTCAATGCCATATTGTTTTGTATATTAAATTATTCTATAAGGACTTAAGAATAACATTTTCTTTTTGTATGTAGGCCATAAGGTTGACTGCTGTTAATATTCCTTCAAAACATCTTCCTGTTACACTTTCAAGGTAATATTTTTGTTCCTTCAGCTTTCAGTTTCTCTGCAGGATCTTTTCTCTTATTTGTCTAATGTTTATAAAAAGCTATCCTACAGAGGAAGTTAATATATATTTAAATATAATATATAATATACAACATTATATATTTCCTTTTTTCTTCTTGATTTCAGTATCACTCAAAGTTAGGCAACCTGAGGCCAAAGACTTTGAAAACAATCTGAAGTTAACTATATTACTAGCTCTAATGAATTTATATTAAATTAACTTCACTAAGATATAATTATTTTAAAAAAGTAACTGTCATAGTCACTACTTCATAGTTTCAAAACAGGAGGGAAGTAGAGGCCCATCCCCCTGAAATTACTCGGGGTTATCTGTAGAGAATTTAAAAAAACAAGAAAGAGCCACCTAGAGACAATTCTAAAATATGTCCAGGACAAAATCCAAGAGGCCAGCTGTTCCCCTGTCGCTACACACGACCATGCACAGCACTGCAGGCTGCTGTGGCCTCTGTAGACCAGCGAAGAAATGCAATGCAAACTCAGAATGACTTGTACCCAGTGCAGGCTAGAAAAGCTGGCCTCCATAGGATACTTTTAAATGTGCCTGGCCCCACACTTGAAGACAGGAATTATTTCATCCTTGCATCCCTCCCATGAAACAGACATGGCTGCCACCACTGTCATGCCAGAAAAGATCCTGCAGAGAAATTACACTAACCTCCTCCTGGCCGCCGACTGGGAAGAGCAGCATAAGGCACAGAATGGCAGTGAAACCCAAGAAATTCCTTAGAACCACGACACCACGCTGCCAGGCCTTCCCTGGGACTTAAGACAGTGACTGGGAGAGGGAGGATGCCAGAAAATGGCAAATAAGGACTTCTGTTTTATAAAATTTGAATCTTTTAAGATTGAGTCACATCTGAATAAGAAATTTTAAAAACTAAAATAAAAAATGTTAGAATATACCCTAAGAAAAGAGTCTAATTTTGCAATGTTCAGGACACAGGACAGATAGGAGTAGTCAGATAAGAGTGGCCAGATAAAAGTCCAGGTACAAGTGGCCTTGCTGGAAATCCTTGCAGCCCACTTCCTAAATACGCTCTGTGTGCACATACATGTGCCGGTGCATGACTGAGTCTAGCTCCTTTTGAGGACCCTTGGGAACAAGCCTCCCTTCCTGAAGGGGGTGTGAGCTCATCCACTCGGTGTTCTGGGCAGGAGGGGCAGGGACACAGTGTCACGCTGCTGAGGGACTCAAGAGTGTCCCACGGCACTTATATCCAGGCGACACAGTAGGAAAGCTAGCTGAATATGTTTCACATAGTGAACTTGCTCTTGGCCACAGTGTAAGTAAATCAAACAGTGATGAGGTGTGGAGGCACTGAACAGCATCTCTCTGCGGCCTGCATTTGCCAGCATTGGACAGCAAGAGCGACAGCCCATAGCAGCAGAAAACGTGGCTTCCTCACACTGAGCCTTGTGTCCTGCTTCAGCCTGCAGAGGGAAGACAGTGGAGGAGAGTGTGCAGTGTTACACAGAGCTCAGGGCTCTAGGCTGTGTCAAGATACCCTGCAGTGACAGCAGAGGTAGGAGAGAATGGGCGCCAGAAGAGCAGGGATCTGTCATTATCACATCTACACACAAGCAGACAACTGGATAAACACAAACATCGGCTCAAGCACACTCTGCACGACTGTAAAGTGTAGCTGTCATTAAAATGTTCAAATCTTCACAGAAGTAAGGACATGTGTATCAGCATGTGGACCTGAGCAAGCTAAGCTTTGATCTGATTTTAGTCAAAGCAAATCCAACCTGTACTTCAGGCCATAAACATGTCACCTTGGGGTGTTTTATAAGGAAGACCCCGGAAGACAAGTGAATTACGTCCTCGTGAAGATGATAGCTGTAAAGGCTATCAAGCTCTCTGAAAATGCAGCCTGGTAGCTCAGTTTAAATAAAATGTCAGTGTTCCCCTTTAGTCTGACTTGGTTCTTTTTATTTCACATTTCTCCACGTTATCCTTAAGTTAAACACGTCTAATAATGCTCAATGTTAAATAGGAAGAAGGGGGAAAATGTTGAGACTGTAACAAAACAGTAAGGAAACAAATTTTATGTATATGGGGGGGGTGGTAGGGTGGGTAGGGCTATGGGAAAAAATGAGAATTAAGTTGTATCTTATACTGGTACAAATCCCCATTATGGAGTGCAATCATGACGTGTATATTTAATGTACCAATAAAGATTAAAAAAAAAAAAGTGAAGTGGTACTGGAAAGTCTAACATTTAAATTCTAATCATTTTAAACCATTCTACTTTATAGATGGATTTGGTTCTCACAAATGTTAAAAGATAAAATAACCATTATTCCAAAACTGTTTAATGACTAGATATTTTAGTTAAAAAATTATACATTGTATGTGAGAAATTGCAACACTTTTCAAAAAGAGCCAGAGAGTAAACTATGCCCTGCAGACAACCATGGTCTAAAACCAAATGTAGTCAATGCTGAAATTAACGATTTCATCTATGTTCCAATAAAACTTTATTTACAAAACAGTGAGTTGGATTTGGCCCAAAGGCCACAATTTCATCAACCCCTGACTTTAATTAGACTAAAATGTTACATGATATCCAATGTATTTTGAGAACAAACCTCCCACCATCAAAGCAATCATAAATAAGCAACCGCTTATACTAACTGCACAAGGCAAGATGCAGGCAAAGTGGGGAAGTTACTAATTTTTAGTGTGAAATATCAGATTTGCAAGCATCTGTCCTTTCCTGTAATGATCACAGTTGGAAGCAGACTGTCTCCCATGTGGTGCTCTAGACGGCTGAAGAAGTGCTCTACTCGTCAGAGAATGCTTCCTGCAACCTGGATTGGCTCTCAACAGGCCTGGCGCATCCTAAAATGGAAAGAATCACTTGTGCCTCATAAGAGCACAATTGATTCACTTGACTTCAAAAGCGCAATGAAAATGCCATGCATTGAAAAATATACAGAACAGTATGAGGAGTGGAGAAAAACAACAACATGCTCTACTCAAAGAACACAAAAGAATGTAAATGCCAAAAAGGTACACATAGTGATCCTATAAGGAAAAACAGTATTATATTAAGGCAAAAGAATAGTGAAACTATAAATGAAGCTGGTTTAAAAAAAAAAAAAAAGTTCCTAGATCACACGTCTGCTGGTCAGACCTGCGCACAGACTCCCTCCAGTAGTCCAAATAGATGGTTGTTCCACGCTCCTAACACTCAAATGAGGATGCACACAGTGAAACCTTGCTGCTTCCCTGACCCTGCTGCTGCTGGCCGAGGTCCCAAGTGAGCCTGGCTGTGCTGCTCCACACCTCAGCCAAGCCAAACTGCCTGGAATCCTTTCTGGAACAAGAGAGGACATGAATACTATTTCATTGCCCAGAGATTTCCCTATCATTTTTCTGTGTGGTTCTTTTAAAAGAGGTATTACTTGGAGAACTACTTATCAGCTATAGCAACTCAAAACTTCATTAAATATCTGGAAAATGGAACAAAAAGCTGAGAAAGTGTTATGAAAATATTGTTAGGATATATGAACAACGATGCAAATAGCCCCCAAAGAAACTGATGAGCTAACGCTTACTTTGATAAAAAAAAAAAAAAAGATCTGTATATGGGCAGAAGCCTTTTGCTTTTGAAGGACTTGGTTTTCCCCATCCCCATCATTAAGTTTCTAGCTGCAAATATAACAGTCAATGCAGATTGCAATGGGGTCCAAAGAGTAATCTCTCTCCTCCTCCAAATGTTTTGACCTATTCTGTGGTAATAACCTTGAGGAAGAAACACTGTTAGCCCTCAGTGTCCACTGATGCTACACTATGGGTTCAGTCAAAATTAATTTAAAAACATTTTATGACAATTTGTTTAATGTCTCCAAACAAAGTTAAACTTTAGCATTTACAAATACAACATAGTTGGTTTTTTTGAGACAGGGTTTTGCTTTTGTAGTTCAGACTGGCCCTGAGCTCAGTCTTAAACTCACAGCAATCCTGCTGCTTCTGCCTCCCAAGTGCTGAGATTACAGACGTGAGCCACTACACCCAGCATTGTGGTATACGGTACTGACTGTTGGTGGGTGTGAGTCTCCACACCTGGCATTGTTGTATGTGGTTACTGGGGAATCAAACCTGAGCCCTTGTATTTGCAAAGCAGGTGCCACAACCACGGAGCTAAATCCCCAGCCAGATGCAACAAAGTTTAATGCAAAGCAGGTACACAATTATCACAACAGTGACAGCACAATGCATTGTTTCTTGGTGGTTATCCTAATAATGGTTTGATATTTATTTGTTAAATCATGTATTTAAACCTGATCTGCTTTTCTTTATGACAATTATATTTAACAATAAATAAGGAAAAATGTATTTAAAGTGCAAAGATCACTAAAAACTGGTGAGTAGGGAAACATTTCATAGAGATATTGAGGCATGAGTCTGGTGAAAGCAGTTTAGATCTCTTTTAATAAAGAGCTACATGTACAGGAGTTTCACATACAGGGGTTTCATCTTTAGCTTCATGCTCCAAACCCGTGTCCAGGGGATAATTTGGCACACTAAACAGAAATGGAATTTTTTAAAAGTGAGATGAAATTCCTGAGAGTAAGAGAAAACACTTTTATCAAGCCAGACATTGAACAGAAGCTTATCCTGAAATAAAATCACTGAGGTAACATGATTGAAAATATTTTCCTGGAGTACTGCAGCTCTGCTCTTGAACCTTTTTCTTGCCTCTCTACACTGAGGAAACAAAACATGGCTTTTGAAATCACATAAGCTCTAACGACCCCATCAACTACATCTCTTGTCCGTCTTGACTGAATGCCACACTGCTACATCTAATGGCCACATTGGGGTTCATGTGCAAGTCGTCAGCTTCTCCAACTGAACTTCCAAACCTCTTCCCAAACTCCCTATCATCATATTCTTCTTGCTCTGGCTAGAGACTCTTTCCTTCTTTTTACTACACCATGCAGCTATGTTGTGATTAAATATCATACATTGTTTTTGCAAAGTATTTTGAAAACCGGATCATTCCTCCCCACCTGTGCAGCTAGACCCCGGGCCAAGTCGCTCTCAAGGGTCTCCGTGACAGCACCCTCTTGTTTCTGAACACCCGCTCCCCTCTGCATCCTCTCAGCACAGCCGCCTCACAGGATGTATTAAAACCAAGGTCAGACCACAACACTCCCACATACAGAAGCATCTTGGTTCAGGAACTCAACTCTGATTCTCGTCACAAACTCTCTCTCTTTCTGGTCGCAAACTCAACCGGATAAGAACCAAGTCAAATTTCCCCATAAAGTCAACACTGAACCTATTAAGTTTGATTTAGTTCTCATTCAACTCAGTCAGTGACCAGAATCATGGAGAATAAAATTTGTGAAGTGAGGGCCAAGGTTTTAGCTCAAGTGGTACCGTGCCTACCTTGGAAATACAGGGGCTGGAGTTTCATCCCCAATACTGCAAAATAAAACAAAACAGCCCTACTTCTGTAACTTCCTATTCCCTTGGGAAAAGTTTTGGCAAAAGGCAAAACAGAACGGCCCTTCCACTCTGACTCCAAGAGGGTGCTTGGATCATACCATAAGAACTGCTTCTATACTTCTTTGATCACGCACTGTCATCTTGGTTGCTTCTTCACATCCACTAGGTAGTGCTGCATGGATCTCTCAGTGGGATGTGCCTTCCCACTGAAAGCTACAAGACTCATCCCTGTCCTGCCCAGTCTGACCCAAACATCCTAGTGAGCTTTCGGGAAAGCTCACTCTGCTCCATGTGCACGAGCGTCTGCTGTTTGAGTGGAACACAGTCTGCAGCCTCTAATATACATTTTATCCTTCGAAATACTGGATATATCTTCCTTCTGTATTCTCTGCTTCAACTCACGCTCCCTAAGCCTCACGAGGACAGAACTTTGTGTCTTTTTGTTCACTGCTGTCTCCTCAGCCTACAAATGTCCAGCTCAGAGCAGATTATCAATGAGTGCTGACTGAATTAGTATATTTACCACATCAACTTGCTTCAAAATAATGGAACCCCAGTATTTCCAGGTCTACTGCTTAGCTGCACATTTTTTATTTTCATTGTACATATTAGAACTTTATTTAATCACACAAAAGATGGAACCAAACGTTATCCTTCCCCTATAAGGAAAGTAATGGAGTTTTACTTTGACTTCCAGTTCCAGTATAAACATGGAATATTTTAGTCAATTATTGCTGAAAACTCTACACCAAGTATTTTAGGAAAACCAGTATTTTAGACTTCATGTGACCACAAATGAATTCACTTACAATCTTTGATTTATTTTTTTATTAAAAAACTTTTCAGTTAAAGACTACAAGAAAGACAAAGTAAAAGGAAACTTCTCTTAAAAATTGACTCCAAGCAAACCACTAGTATGTGATTTTGTCTGTGATTCAAAGAAAGAAGTACAGATTCCAGAAACAATGACTGTTCTGTCACTAGAGTACTTAAGGTTATAGATCCACTATCCATCTCATTTAAAAATGCTGTGTTTTTGTAAGAGGGAGGGGAAAACACCAGGCTGAGAGCCCTGAATATGACATGCAACTCCTTGTAAAATACACATTTGATGTTCATTTTAACCCAGGTGCCTCTAGTTAACATTCTGGAGGTGATTTCACACACACACACACACACACACACACACACACACACACACGTCCTACACAGCAGTCTGATGTTCTCTTTCATTACATTCTCATTCTATTTTACTAGCACTGCTACTATTAATGGAGTCAAGAATATAATACATTTCATACTTCTGAATTCCCAGCTGTTTTCTGCTTCTCCCTTTCAGTCCCTCCATTCACCTAACAGGGAACCGTGATTTTTGCGGATTATTCTCCTTCAATGATCAATGGAAGGTGATTTCCTGTGGCCCACCTTGTTAAGTTCACTGTTCTCTCCTCACCTGGGTTGTCAAGTTTTTGGTCTAGGTAAGCCTTTAACCTGAGCCAGGTTGGTTTCACAGTATTTGCTCCAGGATTCTGGTTACAATCAAAATGCAAACATATTGAATCATGAACGTATCCTACCACCAGAATGAAGGAAATAATTAAGCTTGTGGCCCAAGTACCACTGTATACATGGACAGGTGGGGCACAGTCTAATGGAGCCCAGTGAACCCTGGTCAAATGTTACACCTCAGAGAGTAGAACCACAGCCTACCCACGGCTTCAGAGAACCAATGGAGGAAAGTACTTGTGGAGAACACAGATAGCAGATTCCAGATAGAGTTCAAAATAACTATTTTATAAAGACATTCCCCAGGACCAAATCTCACTATCCACATTCTCCCCAAACACAGACTATGGAGCCAAAAAATCAGCTACTCAGTAATTTTCTCTTTTTGAAAGGTAAGCTGGGCTTGACTAGACTGTAAGAATTATAAAATAATTTGAAGTTCTACACAACGCTTCTGATATCAAGCTCCAAAAATTGCACAGTATCTCATTCTTTATAGTTTTCACTGTTTGCATTGAGAAAAAAAGTCTGCTGAGTTTCCATTTTCTGCTTAATTAGGTTCACTGTTACAATACTATTTTAGTTTTGTTTGTAAATGTTCCTTACTATCATCAGTATTTTTTCCTCATACCTTTTTCATCCAACTTTCTTTGCTTTGAAAATGTATTAATAATATAGATGTCAACATCTACTCTAGAAATCCATATTTATACCAATCTCCTCAGCTGAGGACATGAGATCACAGGGACCCATATATTATCACAAAAACGTCTTTGTAGTTTTTGTAAAACTACCAAGCATTGCATAACTGGACCATTCACTCCTATAGTAAATTAGAACCCCACAACCACTGTTTGATAGAATGGCACAGTCTATCCCAGATGATAGAAAAGTATTGAAAAGTGGCCACCAATGGGTGCCTGTCTTGGCATTCATCTCTCTTCTTATAAAAGTGACAGTGACTCGTTTTAATAGGATCACTTATTTTCTTGCTATTGAGTTCCTTATGTGCTCAGACTATTAACCCTTTATCAAATGTACGATTTGTGCATATGTTCTCCCACTCTGTTAATTGTCTGTTTTTTTAAAAATTGAAATCTTTATTGGTACATTACATATACACATCATGATTGCACCTCACAATGGGTATTTGTACCAGTATAAGACACAACTTAATTCTCATTTTTCCCATAGCCCTACCCACCCTACCAGCCCCCTATATACATAAAATTTGTTTCCTTTCTTTTTTGTTATAATCTCATTATTTTCCACCTTCACCCTATTACACTTTGAGTATCTTCTATTTCACAATATATAACATACAATTCTAGAACTCAATTACATCTTTATTTTCTCATACTAAAGAAAAGATGCGATATTTACCTATCTGTGACCTATTTATTTCACTTATGAGGCTATCCTCAAGGTATGTCCATTTAAGTATAAATTATCCAATTAAAATGAGTCAAAAATTGAATACACATTTCTCAAAAGAAAACCTACAAATGGCCAATAGATGCATGAAAAAATTATCATTATCACCTATCATTAGAGAAACACAAATTAAATCCAGGAAGATAGCACCTCACATTTATTAGAAAGATTTTTATTTTTAAAAAAGACAGTAAGTATTGGAAAAGAAGCAGAAAAGTAGAAACATGAGAAGTGTGATCAAAATATGATGAATGTTATATTAAAATTTCTATGGCAAAGAAACCATTATTATATATCTCCCTCAAAATATTCTCTCTTACTTTGAATACAATTATGCTACAGTTTTGGCAATGTGTCTTTTATTATAATAAAGCTTTTTATTTAAACATTCATCAGACCTTTCAATCACCACTGTACTCTGCTGATATAATGTAAATCAATACAGCCACAATGAAAACCATGTATGTTTCTCCAAAAAGTAAAAATAGAAGTATCTTAAGACCCAATAATCTTATTGTTGTATATAAATCCAAAGTAACTGAAATCAATAAAGTTAAAAGGGTATAGTCTGTTAAAAAAAAAAAAAGTGACAGTGAGTAGATGACAGAAACTAAAGATTAAGAGATGAGGGCCAGGGATATAGCTCAGTGGTTCCAGCGTCTGTCTTGCAAGCACAAGGGCCTGGGTTTGACCCTGGTAACCACATAACAATACTGAGACTCAACCCAGCAGCAATCAGTACCACATACCACAGTGCCGGGCGTGGTGGCTCACGCCTGTAATCCCAGCACTCGGGAGGCAGAGGCAGGAGGATTGCTGTGATGTGAGTCTGAGGCTGAGCTCAGGGCCAGCCTGAACTACAAAGCGAGACCCTGTCTCAAAAAACCTAAAAAAAAAAAAAAAAATGAAAAAAATAAGAGATGTTGTTGCGCTGCGCTGGGGGTGAAGATCAAGGACAGAACACTCCTCTAGTACACGGAGGACTTGTGTTTATTTTCCAGCATTAAAAAATGGGAAAGAAAGACACGATGTTGCTCCTGAAGTCAGATGGGCATACAGACTCCCTTCTTTGGATCCCAAAGCTGAACTGGCAAGGAAGAGATTTTAAGTGTGTGGAGATATTTATACTTGTATTGCATAGGCTTTCAAACTTCCTCGGGTTTGATCAGGGATGACTGCTTTGCACTTAATGAAGACCCTGGATCAGCACACCACAAAAGACACAATACATGCAAGCATGACTCGTGTTTACATGTAACAGCTAACACCTGCTCCTCTCACAATCTTGCTGTGCCTCTGCCATCACCCATAAAACAGGCACTTTTCAGACGGCCACAAAATGCACAAAGTACATCCAACAACTGAAGTCCTAGTGCACTGAATTACGATTGTATCTTGAGGTCTACTGTTGTATATTAATATCTATTAAGGGCTGGTTTTGACATTTTAATAGCATAAAACATGAAAACTCAATTATAGCTAATCTGATAATGCTAACTTGGCCATCATGCAATGAATTTCATATTTTGTTTTGCTTATGTCAATAAAAAGCTCTTAGCTAAAAGAAGGAAAAATTCTCTGCGAATGCCTAAATGTTTCCATTCTTCTCAAACTCACATGATGAATACAGTGAGGGTATTAGCACATGATATCTATGAGAGGTGATTATGTCCCTAAACCTAAGAGACTAGCACCCTTATACATGTGTTCCCAGCTGCCACCCCTGCTCTGCCTTAAGAGAACACACAGAAGGCTCCATCTATGAGGAACCAGTCCTCACCTAGCACTGAATGTGCTGGCACCTTCATCTCAGAATTCCCAGCTTCCACAAATGTGAGAAGTAACATTGTGGTTTATAATTTACTGAAGCTCATGTACTTAGTTATGGCTGACTGAACAGATTTCGACATCTTTAGAGGAATGTCTGTCTTCTGATATCACAATCTTAATATAATTTCATAAGAAAAATATTTCCTGGGTTTAAAAAAATATTTTTTGTATGTGGAATTGAACTTGGGACCTTGCTCTTTGAGGTAGGTGCTGAAAACACTGAGCTAAATCCCTGCCCTCCTTGGTTTATATTCCAACTGCAGTGATTTTTCACAGATGTCCAAAGAAGAGATAAAATTTGAATTGTTGTAATGAAAAAATGGGGATGGCCATCAGATGGAACTCTCAGGTTCAATGGCTTCAAGAGAAGGTATAAGATGGGTCAATCCAGTCAATGATGTCACATACAGTAAAATTGGGTAGAGAGCTGTGAGCACTGCACCTCCTGAGTACATACAGCATACAGTTGATCACTCATCATTTCATTCACTTATGAAGATTCACTGAATACCTAGTAGGTACCAGGTTCTAGGAATGGAGAAGTCAATATGTAGACAAAACTCTGCCCTTAGAATGATAAAATTGTCATTCTACTAGCTAACTCTGTAAGTAAAGAGAGACACATTAGCAAGGGACTGTGACTATGCTGTCACAGGAAGAGGATCCCCTTTGGCAGCCCTGATTCCTGCTGACATACTCAATACTGCTTTGAGCTCTGAGAAACAGAAATCA
This sequence comes from Petromus typicus, assembly GCA_004026965.1. Classification (NCBI taxonomy): domain Eukaryota; kingdom Metazoa; phylum Chordata; class Mammalia; order Rodentia; family Petromuridae; genus Petromus; species Petromus typicus. The sequence goes on along the minus strand of PVIR01000752.1, from coordinate 97,407 downwards.
AGTGGGCCACACAGTCAGGCTGACAGCTACACCTTCCCCTTCATGAATGTAGCGATAATTACCCTAACTGCACAGACCTGCACCACATCATCTTACTGTCAGGTTAACATTAATTACATTTCACTAATTTTTAAAGTAACTCTTTACCAGGTCATTAAACTTTGGCTTTTAACCAACTCAAATTGCTTACATTTTTTTCTTTATTTTGGCCAGTTAGCTCACTCATAAAATTACAGTAATATAAATTCTATGTAAACTATTCAATAATGAATGCATATTAACTGGTGAGACAAGTTGAAGATTTTGTTTCCCTTCATCCATGAAGTATTCTGCTTTTGTTCTATGAGAATTTCCAAGTGCTACCTGATTTTTAGCCACAACTTGCACTTTCTTACAGTGGAACCAGGAATCCCCTAGATCTGATGAACTGGAGAGACTTCATGTAAATCTCTGCTGAAATATTTCAAATTGGCTTTTACTTTGAGATTCTCCTATGTGAGTCTACAAGTTGCAAAATCACAAGGCTGATTATTTTGTTAAGTATTGTCCCCTGGTCTAGGCAACTCATGCCCATCTAAATTAGAAATCTGTGCAGATATTTATTTTAAATATTCTTTCTCAAATTTAAGAGCTTCTCTGTTTTACATGGCAGCCGGTACCTTCACATGGAATACACAAATTTGTATCATATTTCTTCACGTGGTTTTCTAACATAGCTTTGATGCAGTGAAGTGAGCTTATAAGTGAAGTGAGTATAAGCTACTTCCATAGGTAATTTCATGTTTCTACTTGTTCGTAAAAGTTATCTAATAAACCAGTCCGATTATAAAGGGCTGCACCTGTTGTTCTTCAGGCCGCACACTGCACACTTTCAGGGGTAGCATGACTGTGATGGTCTACATAAGTGATTCGCTTGTGTAAGTGTACGAGGACCTCTGAGCAGCACTGATAGCCGATGTGTAAACTCACGCGGCTATAGGTGGTGATTCCCAAGGAGCAGAAGCCAAGGCCGCAAAATGCATATAGGTTCCAGACAAATCACGTTTGTGTTTACTGGCTTAACTACTTTGCATAAAAAGAGAAATTTATAGTTACCCTAACAGGCAGATAAAATGCAAAGGAATCAAGAAGCACTTATTAATATTTTAAAGAAATAGTACAGCATAGCAATTAGGAGATCAGAATTCTACACTCACTCCTTTGGGGGTCAAGTTCTATTTAACTACTTTTATCTGTGGGTCTCTAGGCAAATTATTATATCCAGAATATATACATTCTATACAATAAAACTAGGTTTCTGAGCATAATTTGTTCCAGAAACATACTTTTAGCCAAAGTATTTATATATCAAAGCAGATTTTCCCATAAGGAATGGAAATTCAGATGAACTGTTTCACAACCCAAGATACATAAAAATAATGACAATACTGAAACACAATACAAAATAATAAAGAAAATATGAAATATAAAGAAAAATAAATTAATCTCCACTTATCTTTAAAGATTTCATGGCTGGCATGAGAGATACAAGAGAGTATGGGACGATTTTCATTGTCACTAAAGAAATCACTGCTATCTCCTGGCTCAATGGAATCTTCTTCCTGGTACAACTTTAACAAGGAATCTCTCCAGTGATGCTTGCTTTTGCCACCCCTTTAAAATTTCATGGAATGGGGACACTGTATTGTCTTTAAACAGATTCACTACTCACAGCTACTGGCTTATTTGTGTGGTGCTGTTCCACAAAACTCTGCACTGTTCCCCCACTTTACACATCTCCCTAATGTGAAGTGAGGGGTTCCTTTGCTTTTTCCTCCTCTTCTGCAAACAAGATCTCTACAACGCCTCTTGCTGTTAGGAGATGATCACCCATAATCTCAGAGCCAGAGAAAGAGACAGAGAGAGAAGAACCACTGGTTCAGCTGTTACCATGTAACACCCAGTGCCCCATACCACTCATATAACAAGACGTCTCTCATTTATCAAGTCACAATATATTAGAAATACTTGTTCATCTTGCAGAACACTGGCCAAACAAATTATGTGCAATTCAAGATTTTATTACATATTCAGTTTCAAGAAGCTTTAGAATAGTGTCTGCCTGGTAAGAGTAAATAATATGTGTTTGGATTTGGTATTAGTATTATTAAGTAAGAAAATTAAAGAGATTAACAGCCTGGGTTTAAGAATTGCTCTAATACTAGAACAAAATTCTATAATGATCTACTATAGAATGAAAATAAAAACTCTTGATACAGAGATAACCTCTTGGAAGACCACAACTTTGTGTCAAAGACAAAGCACATGGCTTGAGTCTGAAAAGCAACCCCAGTACATCTGACTGCTTTGCCTACAAACACAGCCTTCCTCACATTGCACCTGGGCTGACTCACAGCTGCCTCCTGCACTGACACTCGACTGCTTACCTGTCCTGGGATGGGGAGATGGGAATAGTGGCCACTGGACAAGTAACTCCACTTTGCATAACCAGATGTCTATATGACTTTAGGCCTGGGAGGAAGTAATGGCTTAATATAAACCATCATAAGCCCCGGTGAGGTGACGTGTCTACCCTTTCACACTAAATATTGGTCAATCCCCCACCTAGTCCTCCTATCTTGGAAAACCATCTCATTTACTGCAATGGAAACAGGACCCAGTCCCTGGTGCCCTGGGGGAGAAAAATGTTAAAATGCAAAATTCGTATGGTTGGAGAGACCTAGGTTTGTGTGAGAACAGTAAGAAAACCAGAACTCAGAAATAGTCTTGGTATGTCAAGGAGACAATGTTTTTAATCTACTTAAATTCTTTAAAAAAAAAAACAGAGTTGGGCTGGGGATATAGCTCAGTGGTTCTGGTGCCTGTCTTGCAAGCACAAGGGTCTGGGTTCGATCCCCCAGTAACCACATAACAATACTGGGCGTAGAGACTCACCGCAGCAGCAATCATTACCACAAACCACAGTGCCGGTGTGGTGGCTCACACCTGTAATCCTAGCACTCCGGAGGCAGAGGCAGGAGGATTGCTGTGATGTAAGTTTGAGGCTGAGCTCAGGGCCAGCCTGAACTACCAAAAGCGAGACCCTGTCTCAAAAAACCTAAAAAAAACCAAAAAAACAAAAAACCAGAGTCTCGCTTTGTAGTTCAGGCTAGCCCTGAACTCACTATGTAGCCCAGAAAGCCTCCAACTCACAGCAATCCTCCTGCCTCAGCCTTCCAAGTGCTGGGATCATAGGCATGAACCACCACGCCTGGCATTGTGGTGTGTGGTACTGATTGCTGATAAGCATGAGTCATCATACCCAGCTTTGTTGTATGTGGTTACTAGTAACTGAAGTAGGGACCTTACACTTGCAAGGCAGGCACCAGAACCACTGAGCTAAATTTCTGCCCCTCTACTTAAATTCTTATACAAGGATCACTGGAAATTCAATAACCAGTTTTGATGAAGCTTAGTTTTTAGATAGTGAAAAATGGAGTAACATACACAGGAATCATTCAATTAATTAAAAATGCATGAGCAATAGCTCAAGTTTTGTTTACACGTACTGTCTTAGTTATTTTCTTGTTGCTGGGATACAAACCCAGCATCCACCAATCTAAGAAGGAAAGGTTTATTTTGGTTCACAGTTACTGAGGGCTCAGTTCACAGTCAGCTGGGTCCAGGTCAGGGTGGCCTGGCAAAGAGGCTCATGGTATGGCAGTGGAAAGCAGAGGGAGATGAAGGGAGAAGAAAGAGAGATAGATCCTACCAGGTTACACCCCTAGTGGTCCCCGTAGGACCAGGCTGTACCTCTTGACATCACATTTCACTATAAACTAAGTGGACAAATCCAGATATCAGACATCTCTCTATGAGACAAAAACCTATAAGACCTAAACCGTAACTCCTACATCAAACACACCCATTAAATGCTGGCACATGTTATCCAGCTGTTCCCAAATGGTCCAGAGTACCCATTAAAACCAGTCACTTAACTAGTTCTTCTCTCTTAATAAATGAGAGGCAAAGATCCCAACAGTAAAATTAAAATCCATAGAGCAAAACCTTCCAAGTGAACCGCAGGCCTGCCTAACCCGGGAGGAGATCCCGTGTACCACAGTCTGCAGTGGCAGTGGCAGTGGCAGTGGCAGGCAGGATGAATGGGTCCCAGAGCTACATCTCTTCCCCATGTGGGCACTGCACCCACAGTTCTCATTACTGCTGAGCTGAGCCGAGCCAGTAAATCAGGAAGAAGTGTCAAAATCCTCTCTCTCAACAGGCTAATAAACGCATATGTTCTATTTTTAAATTAATTAGCATCTGTGATTTCAGAAATTCTTTATCATAAATACAATCACTGCAGTTCGCTGGATTAAGTGTGGAACTGAAAAGAAAGAACAGGGGTTCTCAGTCTAGTAGTGTTACTGTCCTAATTTACTGTAAATCAACAATCAAACAGAAAATTACTCTTATGTTAACAAAAACACCAGACTCTATCCAACCTCTTCATGGTAAACATGAGGAAAGTAAGGCTCGGACACTGTACTCAAGGCCACATCCTGCTACAAAGAGAAGATACATCACTGCCTACGGTATACAGGAAGGACCAGAGTCCAAGGAAATGACTTGAGTTCTTGTCAGTACTGCTTCTTGGCTGACAACAGAAATTAGTGGTTTTCAACCATTTGCTGGTCAGGCTATTGAAGATTACTGAGTGCAAATTAAACTGTATACCTGACAATTTAAAAAAATAATTTACTAGCAGATCATTAACATTAGGAAATACTATTAATCCTAAGTCTGCTCCATAAATCAGTGTGGCAAAACCCATTAGTGTCATAGGTTGGTGAAGTTGTTCACCACAAGGGTAAATGAATTTCACCACCCAGGACAATGACTCCACCTGTACTGACTACGGCATATCCAAAGGAGGTAGAAGCTACAGAATGAAGACAAATCAAACCGTGGGAGGGGAAGACTCAGGACATTTGCTGAGGCATGGGCTGAAATGCCTCGACCAATTAACTGATAGGGCCAACCCAGCTGCTGCTGGGTTCAGAGGACAGTTCAGATGTGACTAAATAGGGGAAACACGCATACATTAGATTTAAAAGGGAGGTCCTATTTCTTGCTGGAATGAACATATCTCCTTAACACTCACTGATTCAGTTAGGTTACTGAGATGGGCCAAACTAATAAGTTGTTCTAAATGCCCAGTACAAAAAGTCACAGGTGTATTTATTACTATAATTTATTTCAGCAACAAACCATCATATGTCAACAAGTTTGTTGAAATTATTACAGTAGAGAAAGGAGAAATATCCAAAGTGGACATTTTCAGCTTCACTAAAAATTTATTAAAAAAAAAAGAAAGAAAGAAATACTGGCTCTGCTTCATTGCAATTCATTTTTCATTTTAATGTAAGTCTCTAGATTTTCAAATTAAACTATTTTTAAAGTTTATAATATGAGTGTTAACAACATGGGGGGAGTATATCCTCTTAAAATTGTGTGTGGAAGTAAGCAACATTCCCCCCTAATTTGAAGACACTCTGTCAGCAGCCTTCATTATTGGTCTGATGGCCACTGACACCAAGAAAGCAAACTGCTTTTGCTTACTTTATATTCAACAAACAGTCACAGAATGAAGATGAATTCACTTTGGGGACAGAATTATTTGTTTCTACATCAAGAGTCGGAAGTAAACATTTTGCATAAATGAAGATTAAAAAAAAAAACACCCATGGGAAAAGATTCACCCAGGGAGCGCTGAGGTGGGTACAGTATGTGGAAGGTGTGACCTTGAAAGAGATCTCATGAGAGGAGGCTGACCTTCCCCCGCAGACTCAAAACAGCAACCGAAGACAGGAAAATCCTGCAACATTTCCACAACCCAACAGCCAGGCCTGGGAACTAACACAGTCTACTGCCAGAAACAATTTCTTGTATGATTTTTTTTTTTTTTTAATTTTGAGAAGAGTACTAGTGACTGAAATTTCATGACATTGTGAAATCAGTGGTATCCACAGTGAGACTTTTTCTGCACAGGTAGTGAGAAAATCAATGGGAAGGAAAAGAAAATGGAGCAGGAAACCAACAAGTCTTTCCTGGCCCCAAGCGCAGGCCTGCACTCTTGGCCACTGCCTCTGTGTCTGCCTCTGCTCCTCCGGTCACATGGGCCTGCACAGTTGGTTATATTTATTCTGAGAGAAACACTGCCTGACTACATCAAATTCAGGCTGATCTAAGATAGACAGCACTTTGCACTGTTAGCAAGACCCTAACACAGGAGGCTGTCAGTGTGCAGAGGACCGATTGAGGCAGAGGTGGAGAGACAGGAGGAGAGGGTAGCCCCAGCAGGCCAAGTATGCCCAGTCCTGGACAAGGAATGCAACACCGAGTGGACTGCCGTGGACTGGAAATGGCGACATCAGATATGAAGGCAGCACTCAGGTGCTGCCCTCTGCTCTTTCAGGGAATTTCTGTCTAAAAAACCATCTAGTTGAATGTTAAACTTACAAAACTGTGGGATCAGAGAACAACTCAGATTAACTATGGGCTTCTCAAAGTCAAGAGTGCTATCTTTTCAGCAAGGTCCTAGGGATGCTCAGTATCTGCCTGTTATGTGACCCAAACAATGAGCACACAAGAACATGTGTCTGTTTATGAAATTTCTGAATACCAAAATCTGTGCTTCCGGCATGAAATAAATCTGTCCCTTACCAGTAAGTGTGTGTGTGTGGGAGGGGAAAGGTCAATTTTCATGTAGCTTAATACACTGTTTAATTTTCTTTCTTTTCTTTTTTTTTTTTTAGGTTTTTTGAGACAGGGTCTCGCTTTTGTGGTTCAGGCTGGCCCTGAGCTCAGCCTCAAACTCACATCACAATCCTCCTGCCTCTGCCTCCCGAGTGATGGGATTACAGGCATGAGCCACCACGCCTGGCACTGTGGTATGTGGTACTGGTTGCTGCTGGGTGTGGGTCTCCACACCCAGTATTGTTATGTGGTTACCGGGGAATTGAACCCAGGCCCTTGCGCCTGCAAGACAGGTGCCGGAACCACTGAGCTAACTCCTCGGCCCTACACTGTTTAATTTTCACAGCTATGTTAGTTGCCTGAAGAATGCCTATACTAAGAACAAATTTGGTAAAAAATTGCCTCCCTCTGATCTTATAAATACATTAGAGAGGTAACCACAAAATGGCCTCAATTTTCTCCACTGTAAAATCAAGAAATTTACATTAAATATGCAACATTTCCCTCTTAAACACTCCATGATTTCATAGGCAAAATATGACACAGTTCTGAGCTGACAGAACAGTCACTGACAATGGTCCCAGGGCTGACGGCCAGAAGTGATGGCAGGTTTGTCATCTGAGCCAGAGTAACACCTGAGATTTAATATTGAAGTGCAGAGAGGGCACAACGCATTTATGTGTCACCAGCAATCACTCAGGAGGAGAGGCTGGCGTGTCTTCCCAGTGAGCACAATTATCCTCCCCAGAATTAGCTTTTGAAGGTTAAGAAACAAAGAGCGGCTGAGCTCCTCAGCAGAACGATCTGGGATTAATCTGGCCCAGCACACCCTGCATTTGATGCGCAACCGGCCCTGCCTGGGCCGCTCTGGGGTGATGCCTATCTCTCAGCTGACAGACTGCACAGACAGCAGAGCAGCCAGAGACGAAATGCACACTGCAGTCTGTGGAGGGACAGGGGAAATCAGGATACAGCGGTTTGGTGGCCCTGACAACAATGAAAAGGAACAGCGATTTTCTAATTCTAATTAACTCAGGAAACAAGGCAGAAAATGTTGCCAAGGACAGCACCCACTAGAAAGAGATGCTACTAAAAAAAATAAACAGTGTACATAGTGCTTCTGAATAAAACAGACCTGTACCACTATGATATATGCAACATTTGAAATCAATAAAAAACAAATTGCCTTTTAGAAAAGACAAGCAAGTATGTACTGTGCATTAACACCTGTTTAAATTAAGGGCTAAAAAATAATTCTATGTAACAAGAATTCACTTAGTGAAGACATCAGACTTTGCACAACATTAATCAACCTTGATTACAGACTGTGTGGGTACAAAAATATCTTCACACATTTGTGCCTTCGTGCCACTAATACATGAATACTTTAATGGCCTCAAAAATCCGAAAAATCAAAATACATCATCAGATATGCTCTCTTTCAACTAACCAGTGAACAAGATATACAACAACAACACCCTGTACCTTCAATATCTACAGCGTTATTTTCTGCAGCTTCAGTTACCAGAGGTAAAGCATGGTCTGCAAACATCAAATGAAAAATCCCACAAATCAACAATTCCTCAGGTGGAAATCACACAGCATTCTGATCAGTGCACACTCAAGTCTACCTGGGATGTGAGTCATCCCTTTGTCCATTGTAGACATCACTGACTGATTAGTCACTTGGTATTTAGTAATCATTTCAGTGATCACACGGACCTGAGGTGTCTGTGTGCAATTAACCCTGATTTTCCTTAGTAATGACCCTAAAGGGAAAACTGTTTTTGCAGTATACTTGTTATAACTGTCAGAATTAGTGATTATTAATCTCTTACTGTGCTTAGTTTATGTGTTCAACTTCGTAAGAGGAAAAAAATAGATGAAAGACAATAATATTTGCCATTTCAGATGTTCACTGGATATCTTGGAACATGTTCCTGTGGACAAAAGGGAACTGCAAGAATAAGAGTGTGACTGGATGTCAATTGGGGAAATTCAGTCTGGGGCAATTTATCCTATACTGCAGAAATTCCAAAATTAAGTACACTTTCTATATAGAGAATAAAATTCAAATGTTTAGCATTTCAAGGATTTTAAGAATTCTATACTACTAAATATTAAAGCAGTTTTAAATAGTTTGCTCTCTGATGGAACTCAGGTCAAATCAATACTGAAACCAAAGAAAGAGACAAACATAAATAGAGTTAAAAGCAAGCTTATCTCCAGAGAGTATACAGGTGTCTGTGTGGGTGTGTGGGGAGGTCTTTGTAATTTACCCTATCCAGACTGGCAGCTTCACTGCTGAAACCGTCACTTTGCACTTCTACACATTTGAAGAGGTAGCTATTTTATTCTATCTTGCTTCCTCTAGGGGAAAACCATAATATATTTCAAATCATGTAATAAGGCAAAAAACTTTAAAGTTATGCAAGTTTACTTTAAAAATCATAATGAAAAGAGGCTAGCAACTAGTATTAGAAACACTTAGCAAGTTCAGTTTTAGATTTTTACCATAAGGAATGAGCACTATCAAGAAAGATAATATGTCTTGATTACCAATATAAAACTGGCTAAGCCTGGTCTTTCCTGTGAAATGTATACAAACCCATAGAAATTCAGCCAAAACAAAGTGCTCTGTCAAATCACGATGTTTAACTGAGGCAGAGTGCTTTCTTCCCCAATTAGCTGAGAAAGACGAAGAGAGGACATGGCCCAAACCACTCAAAGACAGACTGAAGTCACTGTCAGAGATGCGCCACAGACCCACAGAGCAGCTGCCCACACCTTCCCCTGTTGCACCCTGCAAAGGACACAGGATACACGAGAAAACAGAAGTCCTTCCTCCAAACTGGCACAGCTCGACAGTCCCCAGAGCAGAGGGACAGTGTTTCTGGCTGGCTAGAGAACAGGTATCCCCAAATAAACAGTACTGGTCTGGATAGACGCTCCACATCCACTCAAATGTCACCTATCATTTGCTCACTGAGGCCCACGGTCTGCATCAGCCGCAGCAGGGCCTTAGTTAGTGAGCTTGTGAGACAGAAAGAGACAATCTCCTGCCACAGGAGGGGGACACATAGAGAGCCACACAAATATGTGGTAGAATATCAGCCACACAATATGAATAGAATAAGGAGTGCTGGAATCGTGGTGACTTTGTTTTTGGATATAGTATGAAGGGAATCATAAAATCAAACAGTTCACTCTAAAGCTGTGTGAAGGTTTAACGAAGGCAAAAAGGAAAGGTAGTAGGGAGATGTGGGACAGCAGGTGACACTACTTACCTCAGGAGGGAGGCATGAGCTGCTATAAAAATTGTCACAGTATTAGGAAAGGACTATGCTACAAGCATGTGTCCAGCTTAGACTGTCAACCTAAAGACACACAGAAGCTCAGTGAGAGACTGGACCAATGTCTCAAGTACTGCATGGAGGAAATGCAGTGGAGCTTGTAAGTTCCTTACTCCTGCTTGGCACGGAAGGTAAGGAGCTCACCGCGAATCAATGGTAGACAATGCCTGCATCTCTCCAAGTTCTCTAGGCAATGCCTGCATCCTATATGCCTGTGGAACTAGGAAAGGCTGATGTATTAATAATGCAATAGCAAGTAAGTCCCACTCCACTAAGGTGATTGCAGTGTTGCTCTTCCTCTGTGATAGGTATTTTCCCAGATCCCCAGGGGAAACCTAAACTGAGGAGAATAATGAACCCTATGTGTATCAAGTTTTTGCTCTAAGTACATACCTATGATACAGTTCAACTTGTAAATTAGACACAGGATTAACAACGACTGATAATAAAATAGGAAGATTCTAACAATATATGATAATAAGTTATATGAATGTAGTTGGACTCTCTTAAAAATCTTATTGCACATATTCACCCTTCTTATGATGATGTGCAAATGGCACAATGCCTTCAGCTGGAGGTGGCATGAGGTGAATGACGGAGGTACTGTGACGCAGTGTTAGGCTATTGACTTTCTTCACTGATCCCCAGGGAGCCACTCTGATAGGTGATAAAATCTTGCGCTGATCCTCTCCTCCCACCCAGGAGATGAATCATCCCTTTGTCCAGTGGAAATACAGATATCCTGAAAGCGAGTCACAAAGTCACCATCTCAGTGACCAGATCAACAATCTTAGTATCACTGAAGAGGTGTCCGAGTAACCCCTCTGAAGAGAACACGATTTAAAACATGTATTTTTACTTCTAGAATTTTCCATTTAATATTTTGTACTATGGTTGAATGCAGGTAACTGAAACCTCAGAAAGTAAAACAGTGTGTGTGGGGCAACTATACAAGATACCATCAAAATAACCAAGCTAAAACCCACAAAAATCACCTTTCAGACCACCCAGGACCAAGAGCAAGAATTAATATTTAGCAAAAATTATGAAACCATCTTTACCTCTCAATGTTTTAATTTATAGACACTTATTACAGATTAAATGCCTTTAACAATATCAGTGTATGCACAGAAAAAATAATTAAGGTACATGTACTTTAATTAAACTAACATTTTCTCTTGGGAATGGCTCTAAAGTATAGTGTATGATACCTTTAATTTTTTTTCTACAATTTACTCCTATGTTAATAACTGGAAAAAAAAAATTCATCAGTTCTTCTATCCCCGGGGAAAGTTCTAACACTCAGCAATGGGAGAAGAGTACACTGGTGCTGCTTAACAACCCAAGAGCGACTCTGATTCTAAAGAAAGAGTTCAGAATTCTGAGAAAAAGCTACGGTAGGCAAATATCCAGGCAAGCTGAGAAGACCAGGGAAAGTGCACGCCTCTCAGAGCTAACAAGGACCAGGAGGGTGTGCGTACAGGGCAGGCATAGGAACCAGTGGCAGCCAAGTCTGCATTTCTCCCTTTGCCACAGAAGGGAGCCACCGTTCTCACACAAGTGGTCTCTATCAATCCCCCCCCCCCGTGCCTGCCAGGGCACAAGAGAGATAAAGATGGTTCTAGTGGTGAGAGTGTCATGAGAGAGCAGCACAGCGCAGGAGGCAGGAACTGCACAAGACTATGTGTTCAAAACAGGGCCGGGCTCAAATCTCACTCCACAAACACGTATTGAATGAACACATAGAAGCAAGAGGGAGACAGGAGATGGGGGAGGAAAGGGAAAAAAGGAAGGAAAGAACAAACAGAAAAGCACAGAAAAATGAAAATAGGTTACCTAAACTCAGTTCAACATATAAAGGGTTATATTAGGGCAGACTTACACATGGATTTAATAATAGATTGTACTAAATGTAATTACCTTTTATTTCCTTTTTAGGCTTTACAGACTCCTTGTGGCTTCCAATTCAAGACTCAGAAAAAAAGCAGGAATGGTGCTCTGAAAATCTGATTCAGGGCTTTCTAAAAGGAAATGGACACAAATTAAAAATTACACTAGAGAATAAAAGTGATTCGAAAGTAACATTAAAAGGAAACTGATTTTCACTGATGAACTCAGTAGAGTTCTTAATACACTTGGGGAGAAGTTGGGTTCAAAGCCTTTTTCCAATTTAATTGCTCTCACCCACTTTAAATTGATTCCCAAGAAAACGAAAACCAACTAGAAGGTACACTTTGTTTGTATATTCAACGGAACTCCAGTGAAGGATGGACTGTGAACACCTGCTGGCCTGGCTCTGCGTCTCCCCAAACTCAACATCCCCCAGCAAGACGTGTCCATCCTTTCAGCTCATAGAATCAGACAGGAAATGGTGTATGCTCAAAACCACAGCAAAATACGGGGAGGGAACACAGGTTACTTGTATTTCAGGAACTTTGTTTACACTGCACAGGAAGAAAGTAGCACCTTTAAGTTCTGTGTCTTGCACTGTCCTCAGAATCTTGATCTCATAACTAAAACACAGTGTGGTCTGTCCCGAGGCTGCTTTTCTTGGGTCAAGAACATACACTTTGGAGACTATATGACCCCAGTATTTCATTTTCAGGAAGGAAAATTTAGCATTCTTTCTGGCCTGAAACCAACAGAACTTAACAATGGTGTGGGGCTGGGGTACCATGCGGGCCAATAGAGACAGTGAGGGGGGTCGACTGTAGCACTGTTTTCACCATACCTGGACAGACAGGTGAATAATGGAAACAACTCTTATCTGGACAACTGGAACACAAACAAAATACCACGCTGGAAATTTTAACTGTCTTCTCCCCTAGCATCTGCTCTTATAAGAGGGCATGCTTAAGACTCGAACAGAGGAGGACTAAGAAACATTTCATTTAGAATTATGCGAGGTTCTCAACCATCATTATGCTGGGATCAGAGGTGTGAGCCATCACGCCCAGTATTGTGGTATGTAGTTACCAGAGATCGAACTTGGGACCTTATGCAGGCTAAGCAGATGCCAGAACCACTGAACCAAATCCCCAGCCCGACAATAACCTTACTCTTATTCAATTACTTAACAATGTTCTACAAAAACATAAAGTAAAATTCAGTATTAGATTAATTGGAAACAGTCTCATAGCTCCTTTCAGTTGTTTTAGTACATGCCAGTTAGGACTTTGCTGAAATAGTGCATGGGGTACCAGGAATTCAAACTAATGAAACCAGCCAGCTGTGGCAACTCACACCCACCAGCAATTAGCACTATATACCATAGTGCCGGGCATGGTAGCTCATACCTGTAATCCCAACACTTGGGAGGCAGAGGCAGGAAGATTGCTGAGTTCAGAACCAGCCTAACTACAAAGCAAGACCCTGTCTAAAAAATAAAACCCAAAAAAACAAAACTAATGAAACTACCAGGTGTGGTGGTTTATGCCTGCAATCCAAGCAGACAGGAGGCTGAGACAGGAGGATTGCTGTGAGTTAGAGGCTTGACTGGGCTACCTAATGAGCTCAGGGCCAGCCTGAACTACAAGGCGAAACGCTGTCTCAAAAACAAAACGAAAGGCCTAACTAAACCATACATTTATAATATTATTTTAATAAATTTAAATTTATGTTTGTACCCTATTCAAAATGATTATGACTTATAATAACAAATCAAAGTTTTGTACTACAATATTTTATATCCAGTATTTCTGCCTGGAAAACTGCATCACAAATTCTTTATCATTATCTTTGCCTTTTCATTCTCATTACAAAAGAGGGAAAACATAGAAAAGATAAACTTGACTGCAGTGATTCAGAGATAGAAGAGCTATGAGTTATGACTAAGATAAGGAATAATAACATAAATGAAGAAATCTGAGATTGGATTTATCTTCAAAATTGCCATGTGAAATCAAATTATCCTAATAGAAATAATTTGTAGCATATGGGCTTAAAACTAAACACTGCCTGGACCTCTGCTCAGTCGACTTCACTGCACAGACAAGATGAAGGCCCAGTGAGGGCAGGAGAGTATCCACTCACAGCACTGAGCCTACATTACATTTCAGATTTTCTACATGCCGGTTCAGTGTTCTTTTAGGTGAGAACTGATCTTCAGTTTCCAGAAATAACCTCAAAAGGGCTTATAATTTCATCCCTTTTATGCAAGACAAAAATACTAACTCAGTCAGCGTAAATACCACATAGTAAGTCAATACAACTTTGTATCAATATAAACATGCTCAAAATCATCAAGGGTATACATACACCCTTTGATCTGCTGATAAAGTTAAATTAAATGGTAAAGGCCTACGAGAAATCTGAAATAAAAATGTGATATGCGTAGGCTGTGTAAACCTAAGATACAGGTGCTTTAAAAGTACAATTTCCCTCTCTTAAAATCATAATTAAAGGCCTGCTACAATATACTTCAAGTAGATTTTATAAGTAGCCATCAAGCAAAAATAGATATTCTATAGGCAAAGCTCACATAAGCAACTTTTAAAGTAAGAATTTCAAAATGATTTAGTATTAGATTCATCGTATCACACAGAACTCGTATTCTCTACAAGTCGGGAATTGCTCAAGAGCACTCAGCCCATTTACTCAAAACAGCAGGTTATTATCCTTGATAGTGATCTGTTGACTCGCCCATTGTTTGCACTGCACCGTGCCAGATGCCTGCAATCCAAAGAGCATGAGATGGTCCCCTGCCTTCTGCAAACTGATGCCTGAGATAACGGGGAGACCTAAACAGTGGTTCAGGAGTCAACATTTGCATGGGATAAGTGTTCTGTGTATGTGTATGTGTGTTCAGGGGGCTAGAATGGTTAGTAAATAAATCCACAGGTGACATTCCCATGGAAGCTGGGCTGCCAGACTCAGATGAAGTGAAGAGTGTATTCTAGAAGGCACAGTAAGGTTAAAACAAGACAAGAGATGATAGAAGAACACTCTACAAATACCCCAAACAGCAGAAATGCTATTCAGGAAACAAAATATCTATTAAAAAGTAATTAAATACAGCCAGCCCTCTGTATTTGCAGATTCCAAATCTATAGATTCAAGCAACTAAAAATATTTGGGAAATATATTTCATCTGTACTAAACAGGGATAGTCATTTTGTTGTTACTGTCATTATTCGCTAACCAAGACAATGTAACAGCTATTACACAGCATTTATATTATATTTATATTAAGCATTAACTATAAGTCACCCACAGATTATTTAAAGTACATGGGAGGTTACATATAGGTCTTTCCAAATACTACGCTACTTTATAAAAATGACTTGAGCGTTTTCAGATTTTTATGTGCAGGGGAGTCTTGAAACCATACAGGGAAGGAACCAAGAGACAACGGTAGCTTAATTATATTTCTTCATATAAACTCAATAAAGGCATTAAAATTCAAATAATCATATTACATGGGTGAGAGAAGCAATATTCCAAAACACATTTTTAACAACAGCTAAAACAATTAAATAGTTCAGTTTACAACCATATAAACAGAGGAAGAGCTCTTCAACATAATAGTCATAGAAATGTAAAATAATTCCTTGCTAAGATATAATTACTTATAACAAGATGGACAAACACAAATATGAAAAACTGTTCATAATGGTGAAAAATTCACATTTTTATAGGAACTCGGGAAAATCATCCAACAGTTTCTTATAAAGTACTGTAAAACACACACTTCTCATATGATCTAGCAATTCTATTCCTGGTTATAAACTCAAGAGAAATTTTAATGCCCAGAAAATACTCATAGCAGTTTCATCCACACTAGCCCCAAACAAGAAAGAACAGAAATGCTGATCGGTTGGTGAAAGATAAGTACATCACAGGATATCACACATGGGAAACACTAGGCAGTATAAAAAGGAAGGAATTATTGATATCTTCAGTATAAATTAATCTCGACTACTTTATTATAGAGAAGAAGCCAAATACAAAAGACTAAATTATGAGAATAGTCACTTATTGAGAAGATGAACCTACAGGCACAGAAAGCAAATCAAGATCTGCCATGACGGTTGTAGAGGAAGAAGTTCCTGCAGAGAGGCAGCAGAAAACGTGCTGAGGTAACGCAAATGTTCTCCATCATCGTGCAACAGTGGGTACGTGACTGCATATTTGTGAAGATTCATCAAAATTTACACTGAAAATCAGTACTGTGAATACATGATACCTCATAAAAGTGGTTTCACAAATAACTTCAGTTCCACTGTCACTTAATCTGAAAATTCTAACTTCACTGATAAGAGCTGAAAGCTCTTCAGCAGGCAGTACTAAACATCTTCAAATATTTAATAAGCATTACAGCAATAAATGATAGCCAAGTACCTGGATACTAAAAAACCCCTAACAGTTAAATAATACTGCTCATAGGAAAACTAAACTACTCCATTTTTCAATAACTTCTAGTAAGTTGTGGCTTTCAATAGATTTCCAAAAAGGGGCCAAATGAGATTTAGCTAATAGTCAACCTCTTCCATGTAAGATGATAAACTTATGGCAGACAAATGACCTACCAAAAACTGTACAGGATAAAATTGTGGAAACTTTGAAGAAATATGAGTGCAATTATGAATCAACCCCAAGAGATTCCTAAAATCATGCTCATAGACTAAGTGGAAAAATAACCTCAATGTCACAGGCTTTGTCCTTGAGTCTACTACTGGACAAACTTATCTATAATATAAATAAAGATATAAAACAAGTTTATCTAAGTTACAGGTGATTCAAGGTTAAAATGCTATGTAATGGAATCATGATTCTATACGTACCAAACTGAAATGACTACAATCTTAATGTCAAATGTAAGTCAATGAAATAATCAGACTGCATTTATCCAGAAAACTGCCCATGAAGGACCTATTGTGCCGGTCACTGTACTATATGTAAGTAGACAGTGAGGTTAGGTAAGGAAGTCTGCCTACATAAAGCTTGCCATACAAAAAAATATAACAAGTGCATGGTAGGAGTTATAAATTCATGTATTTGAAAAAAG
Source organism: Petromus typicus (assembly GCA_004026965.1). Classification (NCBI taxonomy): domain Eukaryota; kingdom Metazoa; phylum Chordata; class Mammalia; order Rodentia; family Petromuridae; genus Petromus; species Petromus typicus. Next base: position 80,310 of record PVIR01000752.1, on the reverse strand, counting down.
ACCTACAACTTTGAGTTTACCTTCTTTATTGCATAAATCCTAGTCAAAGTGTACGGTGAGCTTGTCAGAAGCACAGAGTTCCCCTCAACTACACATAAATCCTGCTCTGCTCGGAACTGGTCAGCCTGTGTCGGAGTCATGGCTAATACTCATACTCTGGATGAGCTCACAAAAAGCCCACTTCCCAAGCCCAAGCTTCTCAAGGTGCCCGAATCTTTTCGGCTGTTGCCAGCCCTCCACTATTAAATCTTGAAACCAACGTCGGAGTGTAGAATGACACTGTATCTACTGCATGAACCAAGCTGACCCGATTATTGCAGAATCCCACAGGCTGAGCCACGGAGGCCCGGGCAGACTGAAAGGGCCCTACAAAGACTGCATTCCCGTCCACGAGGGAGTGGAAAATGAACGACAGTGCACAGGAAGAAGCATTCTGGCCGCAGATGTTACAGAAAAGCAATATGACTCACGAGAAAAGCATCTCAGTTGCCTTATAATAGGTTTCTGAAAAACAGTCTAATAATATTTAGCTTGCACTTCCTACAACTATTGATAACCCACGAAGAGGACATTTAGGAAGGACAGTCCTTGAGCTTCTCCCATTCACCTCCAACATAAAGATGAATCAACTCTGGGATGGTGCATGAGGCATCCTAAGGACTCACACCCACAGGCCACACCATCCCTCATCTGCCGTGTTGTGGCTCCTGCAGAGGAAGAGCAGAGCTCTCTCTGGGCAGGTTTTCTCTGCTTTCCCACTGTGCCTCTGCCGTTTGCTATCTGAAACACTGGTCTGGCATCTTGGTGTGTGTCTGGGGACTCTGGCCTCTGAGGAGCATTCTTCCCCCAGACTCCCAGCTTTACCCTGCCTACTCCCAATGCTCTGGGCCTTGTCTCTGAAAACATTCACACTCAATTAAAAGATTAGTTCCAGAGATACCTTCCCTCTCACCCATAAATCCTGCCTGGTTATCTCAATTCCTAGGACTTAGCCCAGAGTGAGACACCCCACGTATGTCTGAGACTGAGTCAGGCTTCCAAGACAGATTATTCTGAAAGAAGAGCTCGCTGTGTTTTCATGGCCTGTCTGATTTTAACCCCCAGCAGGGCACCAACTCAGATGACAGGTACAGAAGAAACATGGACAAAGGCTGTCTTCTTGAGGCCATCTAAGACAGAAGGCAGGCAAATCTCTGGAATCCAAGTGCCTTGAGTGGGGACACAGTAGAAAAACCACATGATTACTCAGTGGTTACTCCTGGACATGTGGAGGTCAGCTGGGTTCAAACCCTCCCTCTGTGGCGCTGTGTAACCCCGAGTAACCAGCTTCACCTCTCCAAGGCCCAGTTTCCTGGTGCGTAACGCAAAGACAATTATGGGTCTAAAAGGGTCACTCAGGATTCAAGTCAATAAAAAGTAGCAAAGGATTAGCACATGGCACTGTGGCTCTAGATGCTGGCTGTGTTTGCAGCAGAACTCAGTCAAGAATTAGGGTTAAGTGCTGGTCACTGTTCCTATTAACAAGCCTTAAACAAATCGCATCAGGCCATTAGCTTTTTCATCAAGGAATGGAAATAATTCCTTCTTTGGAAAAAGGTGTTTTAATAAAATATATACAAAAGTGCAAGGCACAAACGGGTCACTGGATTTCCGAATATCTAGAAAATTCCCTTACTTTGCATACAAGGCAATTAAAAGGCATTGTCACGGGTTCAAACAGCAAAACAAAAAACCCACAGTCACTTCACTGTAATGTCCTTCATGTTCTATACAAACATCTCAAAAAGAAGGCTTTGAGGATGGGGGGCTGTGGCTCAGTGGTAGAACTCTTGCCTAGCAATGTGCAAATCCCTGAGTTTGATTCCTAGGTTGGGGCTGGGGGAGGAGTAGAAGAGGAAGAGGAGGAGGGAGGAAGAGAAGAAAGGAGGAGGAGGAGGAGAAGGAGCAGGAGCAGCAGCCATTTTATTCACTGCAATGAACTGAGGTGAAATAGGCCCCTATATTTCTCTCGGTTTTACAGAAATATGAAAAGTACCCTGTAAAGTTTCATTAAACTCACTCAAATGTAGCTCATTACTTTTCTTTATTGATTTTCTATAAACAATACTTAAAAATGCACATGTGGCCAAAGAAATCTTATGTACAAGATAAATTTCTGAAAGTGTAGCACAAAGGGAAAAAATTGTAAAATGCCTAGTAATAATGTGTCAATGTCACAGATTTTTAAAAATACTCAGATGCAAATTAAGGACATGGGATAAAGAATATACCTTTAAAGAGTGCTACCAGTCTCACATGTTCATTGTTAGATTCCTAAAAATAGCACTCTCACACACGACTTATTATACATTCATGATTTTAAAGCCAGTACATTATTAGTTGGATACGATTCAATTAATAATTTTGTCATTCCCCAAGCTCCTCAAGCTTTCAATGATTAGAAGTCAGCAGCTGCAAATAATAACTCATCTTGAAAAGATTATTAAAATTATAAAGCAAGAACAGGTTTTAAGTGAACTCCCTCACCAAAATGCCAGAAGCAGCTGAATAGGTTTGCTGTTCAGATCCCAATACCTAAATACAAAGAAGAGTAACTCTGATATAAAATGCAGAACTGGTACAACTCTGGGAAGAGAGAGCAGCGGCTCCACAGTCCTTAATGTTTTTTAACCTGCATAACCTGTGATTTCCTGAATCCAAAATATATTGAGAAATATTTTCCTTAGAGTAGGCTAAGTTCTTCCAAAGTTCTTGTACTTCTTTAGCGGAAGCTATTATAGAAAATAGGTCTTTTGTAGTTATTTTAATTTTTTACATGCAAACCCCTTATTATCCTAATTATGGAAAATATTTCTTTAAAGAAAAAACACAACAGTAAAGAACTCATAGCCACCTAAGTTAGAAAACACAGATCTTACTTTGATCTTTAAATTATTACTTTTAAATGATTAGATCATAAGTTAGTCACAGTGTGGTTCAAAAAGTAGAAATGACTTAGCATTGTTTAAGTCATCTTGGAACAGTGGTGGTGAACCCATGACAAGTGCACTGCAGCAGGCAGACGTGTCATAGTGAGCTCTAGCAGGTTGGCCATCACGCCCTACCACATCATGCTCAGAAACTGTGTCAACAAATTTCTGCTTTCTGTGATTACATGTTGGGAAGTTTCCAACCTTCCAAGAAACTCCGAATACCAAATAAGAGAATTTTGATGAAATTTTAGTCTCTCTTTTTTCATTTCCTTAAAATATTGGGACTAGGGATACAGCTCACTGACAGAGCATTTGCCAAGGCTGCACAAAGTCCTTGGTCCATTGTACAGTAGCACAACAGCAACAATTAAACTGTCCTCAGTAAGTTCAGTATTGATCCTAGTGCTCTTAAGAACCAACTAAGCTGTTTGAAAGACATATAAGGGTCCACTACCCACACTGCAAGGACACAGCCTTCCCACATTGTTGTGCTATTTCAGACACTAATCACTAACAACTTCTAAGCTTGGTTTCCTTGTTTACACTAGAAGTACAACTGAAGTGATCTCCAAGTGCCTTCCAAAGCAGATGGCAATGAGTTTGGGCCAGAGTATGTGCTGTTGGCTTTTCCTACGGAAAGCCATGTTTCTCATTAATAAGAAAGTGTTGGGCGAGGGATTTAGCTCAGTAGTTCTGGCACCTGCCCTGCAAGTTCAAGGGCCCAGGTTAGATCCCCAGTCACCATATACAATACTGCCAGGTGTGGTGACTCATGCCCACTAGTAATCAGTACCACATACCACACTGCTGGGCGTGGTGGCTCACGCCTATAATCCTAGCACTCAAGAGGCAGATGCAGGAGAACTGCTCTGAGTTTGAGGCTTGCCTGGGCTACATAGTGAGCTCAGAGCTAGCCTGAACTACAAAGTGACACCCTGTCTCAAAAAAAAAAAAAAAAAAAAAAATAGAACAATATCAATGTCAACAATGGTATTTTATGCTATTCTCAAATATTAAATATAATTTTAGTAAAATGTACCATAATATACTAGCCACTTCTGTTTTCAGAGCTTAAATATAGGATTAAATGAGCTATGTTTCATATTGTTAATTTTTTAATTGTAAAAAAGGTATATAACATGAAACTAACCATCTTATCTACTTTTAAATGTGCCGTTCACTAACATTCATTATAGTCATGAAACACCACCATCTATCTGCATTATTCATCTCTTCTAGAGCTCTGTTCCCATTAAACAACTCCACATTGACCAACCCTATTCTACTTTCTGTCACTATTTCCTGCTGTAGGTACTTGATATAAATGGACTTGTGCAATATGTGTCCTTTTGTGATGGGCTTATTTTACATACCATACAGTTTATCTGGGCCATAGTGGGGGGTCTTCAGGTCACTTCTTACTTCTACATCAAGAGACATTCAGTCTTCATTCAATCTTCAGAACAGAAACACAGAGCCAGGTGCTTTGTACCAGTAAAGCCCTTGCAAAGGGAAACACTATGGATAAATCATTGTGCTTAAGAAAACAACAGCTTTACTGCACTGGCAGGATCCAGAGAGAAGGCAGAATACTGTTCACTGGCATAACCACAAGCCCCAGTACTGAGCCGAGCAATAGGAGTATATGAGCTAGACCCCACAGCACATCCTAAAAGTAAGTTAGGGGAAGAATTCACTGAGGGATGCCTTCCAAGGGTTTAATGTCTATTATGAACTTCCTTTAGGGATCAACAGATATCAAGATCCATATAAATGACTGGCCAGGAAATACTGAAACATTTCATTCTAATGCCTACATTACATTAAAGGCAACTTTGCTATATAATATAATATTTTTAATAATTTCTGCATCAAAAATGTTTGTGTACACTGAACCTCCAGATTTATACCTTTCCACACTGGCATTCAAAAAGTTTTGGATTTTGGAGCATTTACAATTTGCTGATTAGGGTTTAACAGTCTGTACTAAATTGCCAGATAAAAAAATACAACTTGTTCCATAAAATATCAGCATTTACTATGTGATACCTTTAGGATTTTTTGACAGCTTTGTGTAAGCCTTTAATTCTCCAACTACACTGCAGGCTTCTCAAGCACAGACTCTGAATTCTTTTATGTCTGTCATGCTCCCTTTTCAGGTCAATACCAACAATAAAGTAGATATGAGATATAAAATTGCTGATTGACAATAAACAGTTGAACAAGGTAGCATTTGTGACTTAGTAGTCAAAGGTGTACTGAAGCAACTCTAAGCTAGAAGCAACTCTAAGCTAGAATAACAATTCATCCAGCACTATTGATAAGGTACCTAAACCCCAATAAATAATCCATTACATTCCAACCGCTAGCAGTAGTGTTATAAATCAATTCTATAGATATATCATTAACTTTTCATGTTTTCTGACTCGCATACATATACTCAGTTTCATAATTAAGTGTTTCAGGGCAAATCTAAAGAGCAGTCTTTAGCTTTATTTTGTATTCCCTTTCAAATATCCAACTTTGTTGATAGATAAGTAGCACAGATATTAAAATAGCACAGATTTTAGACTTGGACAAAGGAAAAATTAGAAGAGCATCACTTTACATGTTTTTCTGGGCACTGACAATTGGCTACTACTTACCATTGGTCAAACCCAACCAGAATTTAAAGGGCAAGATAATTCATTGGCAACTTATACTTTTTTAGGCATCTGTTTAATTGCTATGAGACATCTACGTCCACTCCAAAAAAGGCTTCTGATCCCAGGGTTAAACAAAATTTCACTAACATAAAAGCATATTTTTTGTGTGTGTAGCAATGAGCAACAAATGCAAAGAAATAAGTCTTCTCTGTGAGCTGAAAGCCACAGCAGTTTCCAGATCTGAGGACTAAGTCTATTATGGACCAGGAGGAACAAGCCTAAGAGAGGACACTATGAGACTGAGGACACGGACAACTGGCAAGATGGACCGGAATATTTAAGAAGACAAATACGAAAGCAAATCACTTTTCCTAAGTCTTCTGATCTATCCTACCTCTACCAAAATGGACCAAAGAACAACAGTGAAGAAGTCCGGAAGAAAAGAAATCACATAGCTTATAATTCTCATCAAGGTTCAATCAAAATCATAGTTCCTATCTCAGCTGAAATAGTGACCAATATTTTTTTGATAGGCCACGTAGGCGAACTCAAAGTAATTAGAAGTGCAATTTGAACTTAAGCTAGATTTAAGGTGTCTGAATGCACAGCTTCTTACCCTAATTGGCATTAAGGTATAGTTTGCACTCATAAGAGACAAAACAAACAAAACACTGCCACATCTACGACACCAGAAATATAACAATTACAAAACAAGTTAAAAACAGGAAAATGATCCATAATTAAGAATGAACAGCACAAATGTTTCAGTTAATGAAAGCTGTAACTTAAGGATTAAACACTATGACAAATATGCTAGCAAATTTAGATTCTTATTAAAAATAAAAATAAGGATCTAAAGAGAGAAGATACAGACTACTAAGGACAGAAATGGAAAATAAAATAAAACTGAATAAAATCTAAGATTAAAAATAATAATGCCTGGCCTGGGGATTTGGCTCAGTGTTCTGGCAGCTGCCTCGCAAGCAAAGGTTCCAGGTTGGATCCCTGGTAACTACATACTACAGTGCTGGGTGTGATGATTCACACCTGTAAGCAAAGCACTCCATAACCACATTCCACAGTGCCAGGTGTGGTGGCTCATGCCTGTAATCCTAGCACTTGGGAGGCAGAGACAGGAGGACTGCTGTGAGTTTGAGTCTAGCCTGGGCTACAAAGTGAGCTCAGAGCCAGCCTGAACTACAAAGTGAGACCCTGTCTCAAAAAATAGTAATAGTAATAGTAATAGTAATAGTAATAATAATAATAATAATAAATAATGCTCAAAATAAAAAATCAATGGACTCGCTAACTGGACAATTTAGAAGGAAATTAGTAAGTGGATTCTCCAATTTAAAGAGATAAAGGAAACAGAAAAACATGACATCAGTATCAGGATCATTCAAAGTAATGCCAAAGAATAAAACACATAAATTATGACAGGGAATAAGAGGAAAAACTGTATGATTAAAAGTGAGGTTGGAGTTAAATTAAAATACGTGATTAAAAATGTGTAAAATGTGCCAGATTTGAAAAAAAATAGGAATCAATCCACCAGTCAAGAAGCTCATTGAGGGCTGGCGATTTAGCTCAGTGGTTCCAGAGCCTGCCTTACAAGCACAGAGGCCCAGGTTCCATCCAGGGCAACAATAAACAATACTGGGTGTGGTGACTCATGCCCACACCCATCAGCAATCAGTACCACACACCACAGTGCAGGGCGTGGTAGCTCTTGCCTGTAATCCCAGCAGTTGAGAGGCAGAGGCAGGAGGATTGCTGAGTTCCAGGCTGAGCTCAGGACCAGCCTGAACTTCAAAGCAAGATCCTATCCTCCCCACTGCCCCCCCCCCACAAAAAGCTCACTGAATCACAAGGAGGCAAAAAAAAAAAAAAAAAAAAAAAATACACCTGGGTATACATAATCTAATTGTTGGAGGAAAAAAAAGAGAGAGATGGAGAGATAGTACAAGTGAGCCTATAAGTGTGTATGTGTTAGAAACGAATTTAAAGTGACAGATAAAAAGGCATTATATGTCAAGGAATAAAGACAACAATGATGATCAACTTCTCTTTAGGGATAAAGGATTCCAGCATGAAACAACCTATCTGAAATGTTAAAAGAAAAAGAGTGTTGTCAACCTAAATGCCATATAATTGGCAAAATTAACTCAACAGTAAAGATAAACTAAAGACATCTTTAGCTATTGATTTTTGAGGGCTGATCTTATATCCAACTACTCTACTGAATCTGGCAGTTATGTCTAGGAGCTTTCTGGCTGAGTTTTTGGGTCTTCCACATAGTTTTTGGGTCTTGTCATCAGCAATAATGATAGTTTAACGTCTTCCTTTCTTATTTTTATTTTTTTTCTCTTGTCTAATTTCTGTGGCTAATGTTTCCAGTACTATACTGACCAGGAGTGGTGATAGTGGAGATCCTTATTGTGTTCCTGATTTTAATGTGAAAGGTTTCACTTTTTGAACTATTAGTAAGATGTTTCCTGTTGGGTTTCTCATAAACAGCTTTTATCATGTTGAGATAAAGCATCTATTCCAATTTTCTGTGAGATTTTAATTATGAATGGATCATGGGCTTTGTTGAATGCTTTTTCAGTATTTACTGAGATGGTTATAAGATTGCACTCCTTGACTCTGTTAATTTAACGTATTACATTTACTGATTTACATATTTTGAACCATCTTTGCCCTGCTGGAATGAATTCAACTGCAGACTCACTGTAAGAAATATTGGGGAAACAACTCTTTTCACAATAACATCCAAAAAATGAAATATCTAGGAATCAATCAAAGAAAGGAGATGAAAGACCTCTACTCTGAAAACTACAGCATTCTGAAAGAGGAAATCAAAGAGGATATCAGAAAATGGAAAGATATCCCTTGTTCCTGGGAGAGAAGAAACAATACTATCAAAATTTACATACTCCCACAACTGCTATAGAGATTCAATGCAATCCCAATGAAATCTCAGCAGCATATTTCACAGAATTACAGAAGATAATCCAAAAACTCATCTGGGACCAGAAGAAACCTAAAATAGCAAAAGCAATTCTAGGCAACAAGACATGGCAGGAAATACTGCAATTCCTACCTTGAAACTATACTACAAAGCCACTGTGATAAAAACAGCAGGGTACTGGCAAAGAAACAAACTGGAGGATCAGTGAACCACCTAGAAGATGCAGAAACAACTCCAGATGTACTAAGCTACCTCATCTTTGAGAAAGGAGCCAAATACCCTAAATGCAGGAAAGATAGCCTTTTTAACAAATGACACTGGAAAAATTGGGTTTCACCCTGCCAAAGATTAAGACTACACCTACATCTTTCAGTATGCACTAAACTGAAATCAAGTGGATTAAACATGTAAATATTTAAAAAGAAACATTAAATCTGCTGGAAGATAGGTTAGGTAGAATTCTTGAAGACATTGCCTTAGGGACAGTATTTATGAACAAAACCTCAGTAGCACAGGAGCTAGCAGAAAGAATCACCAATTGGGATCTCATTTTATTAAAAATCTACACAGCAAGAGAAACTACCAACACAGCAAAAAGACAACCTACAATGTGGGAAAATAATTTTACCAGTTGTTTCCCAAAGGCCTACTATCTAGAATATATAAAGAACTTGAAAAAAATCAGCCCCCACCAAATTTAAAGATCTAATTCATATACGAGCATCTGAAATAAAGAGACATTTTTCAGATGAAGTAAAAACATGCTTAACAGCATGATCATTCAAGAGATGCAGATGAAAACAACACAGATTCCATCTCACTCCAGGAAAAATAACTTTTATCAAGAAATTAATAACAAATATGGTGTGACTGTCCTTTCTCCACCACTGGTGAGAACGTATACTGGTGCAATCACTGTGGAAATCAGTGTGGAGATTCTTTAGAAACTAGATTAGAGGTCTCATTTGACCTGGCTATTACCCTCCTCAATATAGTCACTAAAGAATTAAAAGCATTATATCCCAGCAGCATATGTGTATCCAGGTTTATAGTAGCTCAGTTTGTAATAGCTAAATCAGCTCAAGTGCCCTTCTACTAGAGACTAAAGATATAATTTTTTTAATAAAACGGAATATTATTCAACCATAAAAAATGATAAATTACAGATATTTGTATTTAAATGAATGTACCTTATAGATATACTTATAAGTGAAATAAATAGGACAGATGTGTAAATACCATATCGTTTCTTTGGTATGAGGAAACTAAAGGTGTAAATGAGGTCCAGAATGTATGACAGCTAATGTGAAATAGGAGAAAAATGTTCAAAGGGAAAAGGTAAATGGGGGATAGGGGAAAGCAAAGAAAGGAAAGAAAAAAATGTTTTGGTAAAAGGATAAAGGAGAAACAAAGCTTATGTATATGGGGAATTGGAGAGTTGAAAGGAGGACAGGGGAATGGGAAAAAAAATTAAGATGCATCATGTACATGTACAAGTTCTCAATGATGAATGTGATCATAACATGTATCTAAAATGCACCAATAAACTCAATTTATTAAAAAGTGAAAAATAAAAATAAATTTTTAGCTAAAGAAAAGCTGAGACAGGTCTTCACTATCAGTCTTATGGAGCAATAATTAAATTTTTTAGGCTGAAGGGAAATAATGACAAATGGGAAAACTCAAATTTACCGGAAGAAATAAAAAGCATAGAAACAGTAAATGTGTAGATACATACAAATGGATATATTTTATGTTTTACTTTTTAAAAACAGGATGATTGACTATAAAGCAAATATCATGTGAGGTTTATAACATACGTAGAACTAAAATCTATGTTAATAGCACAAAGGTGAGGAGGAGGCTAAATGGAAATATAGTTATAAGATTCTTACATCAAATATGAGGCAATATAATATTAATTCAATATAGATAGTGATTCTATGTATACGTATGAATACCTAGATATACAAAGATATATAGTATATCCATTTATATAATTGGAATCCCTAGATCTCTCAGTAAAAAATAAAACCAAACTTTGTCTAAGAAAGCTAAGGACATAATGTAAAATATTTTAAAGTATTTACTACAAAACAAGGAAGGAAAGGAACACCCAAATTAATGAAATGAGACAAATAGTAAGACAAAGATAAAAAGTCAGCTATACCAAATGATAAAAGCAACCATATCAATGGGTGATAATATCAATATAAATAAAGTTAAGGGTAAATGGATTGTTTCTCAATGAGAAAAAAATCTGTCAAAACTGGATAAAAGGGCAACATCTACCTAAATACAATGTAAGAGAAGCATTCTAAGACAAGATCAATTAAAAACAAAAGAATAAGAATATATTTATATATACCATGCACTCATTTTAAGGAAACTAATATAGCTATGATAATATATAAAGCAGGTATCAGACTCTAGGTATTTCCTTCATGTAAGGACAAAAGAGACAATTCAGCACAAAGACGTAGGAGTTCCAGACAAGTATGTATCTAATTACAGGACCTCAAACTAAAGGAAGCAATAATGTAAAGAACTAAAGAGAGAAACAGACAAATCCATAATTATAGCTGGAGATTTATAGCACTGTGCATTCAATAATCGATGGAACAGACAAAAACTTGATATAAAAATCTGGATGTGTACGAGCATCTAAAAAAACTGAAGACTAGTTAACTAGAATACATATGCTTTTCTTCATATTGTGTAGCCTTTAATATGGAAATAGAAGCTTCATATTTTTCTTCTTCAGTATAAAATGATTAAATGCATAAAAAAACCTAAAATGGTGGCAAACGTGTAGTATGCATGTTATTTTTTCTTTTGAATACAAATGATATTAATGTAGAGCTATTTTTTGTAAACTAAACTTCAGTATTATTAAGTTTTAATTGCAGTGTTGGCACTTTGCAAAGAATAATTGGGTTTTGAGTTTCAGTTTGGCCCTCGGTCTCTGAAAGGTCTGTCATCACTGGCCTAGAACATGCTTAACACAGTCCCTTTGGAATCATTATAAGTAACTGCAGCCCTTATGTTTTTCTCCAGTCCCTCGGGTTAATAACTGTGTAAGATCTTGTGTCCAACTATTTCTCAGCTTTTGGTCCCAGCACCAGTATTAAACTCTGGATTAGCACCTTTCGTCTTCTCGGTCACCTGCAATAGCAAGGCAAATCAAGTATCCAAGATCAAATTGTTATTGATCTCCAAGACATAAAAGCTAACAGATGTCTTCTTCACAATTTAGAGACTCTAAGAATCTCTTTAAAGAAAGTATGAGTCTGAGGTGTGGCTCAGTCGGAAAGCACTTGCTTGTCATGCATGAGGCCCCAGGTTTGATCCTTAGCACTGGGAAAAAAAAGCCTAAATATAAGAACACCCCATCATTGGATCATCATGTCTTTAAGGCTATATCCAAAGAAAACTACAATACATCCTTTCTCCATCCTTACTGACTGATGCCATATTTAAGCCAAAAGCAAATGCAAGCTTTCTAGTTCACATTAAGAAACAGCCCCTGAGACCCTTCTCATAAAAATACGTCTAAGATGGGGCCCTAAAATCTTTAAGTATCTCCAGAAATTATCGAAAACTAGTATTCACCTTAACTCCTTCACTTTAGGCTTTTCACACTGATGCAGGTAAATGCTTAATTCTGCAAATCACTGCCCACATGATCTTGTCCAAGTTGACGAATCTTCCTTAACCAGAAGACATATCTGCTGAGGAGGATTCAATGAAGCAATCAGTGCCTTAAACCTACTTGATGCCCAAATCTTTGTTAAAAAAATGAATGAGAAAATAGGTATAGGGGACAAGGCTGGGATCAGAACTCTGGGGAAGAAATTTGAAATTCTCTGCCACACTAGGTTTCTCTACTTCTCAAATTGTTTTCTTAAGAATTTCCCTTGATGCTGCAAAATTAATTGCTCACATTCTTTAGACATGCCATGATGTCCATGTCTCACTCCCATCTGCCTAAAATTCTCTCCTGAGTTTCTCTCCCTGGTTCCTACTCCTACCCCAACCCTTCAACCAAGCTAATACATAAAAGGTGGGAGGATCAGATGCAGCTAAGACCTGAACTTCATCTTCAGAAAAGCTACTAGCACATACTCCTTATCCAGTCTCAGCTGAGCCCAGCCTGTCCTGCATGGTCTTCTCCTGGACCTGAGGGGTTGGCCTTTACCCTGATGGATCATGAGCTTGTGGAGGCCTCTGAATTCTTACCTACCTGGGACATTTCCTGGTGAATACATGGAGTAGGGCAACTTAACCAGTCTGGGACACTAAGGAAGACACAACTCCAGGGTCCTTATCATTTGTCTAAAAGTATCTACTTCATAGTTTTTTTTTTTTAATCATTAAAGTGGCATAAGAAAATATATTTTACTTTCCTCCTGTCACAAGCATAACAGAGACATCAGACTTCTCATGTTCTAAAATTTATTAAGATATCCTAGGTAGTTGTCTTGTAAGATAGATTAAATGAGCAAAGGTATAATTAAATTATAAAAATTGAATGAGTTAAATAGTTCAAAATTCTAGGACTTTTAAATTTGTTTCCAAACAGAACATTTTTTAATTACAGTAGTGATCATTTTTCATCTATTGAATTTGAAATGCTTAGAACTTTTCATAAACATGCTTTAGTTAATTCTAGATAGACATTTTTACTTGAGGACCTAAGATTAAACTCTGAAATTATTTTTATTATATTCCTCCAAATTTAAAAAATCTAATACACTTTGTATGAATTTTCTTAGGATAAAAATAAAATCACCTATCCACTAAAAAAATTAAAACTCTAAGAAAAGGAAATTATTTTGTAAAAACATTTTTCAAAATGAAGGAAATAAACACATTTTCAGGGTCTAAGTTTTGATGTTCAAACTGTTATAACCATTGCATTTTAAAAATACTGCATTAAATATCTATTGCAAGATATATTTTCTTTTAAAATAAACTATGAAGCTCATTGGATTTGCTTCTAAGTATCTACTATTTTCTATAAGAGGTACCTCCCAGAGAAAATTACAATTCAAAAGATATTTTAAATGTGAAAATCTACATATACTAATGGCAAATATAAAATCATTAGGAGAAAACAAATATATATGGTATACAAAACAGCAACATTATATTACAATTGAGGGGAAATTCAGGGAACATTCTTGGAAGCTCTTGATGAGCAGGTTAAAGCTCACATTATCAGAGGGCACCTTTTCTCTTTGCTTTGTACCATTTCCCCTGTAAGATGTGACCTTCACAGCTCTCCCTCCTGCCCAGGATCGCACAGTTCCCTGTGCCTAGGGTCTCAGATCCAGTGATACACCTCTTCAAATGAGCCCTGGCCCAGGCCAACTCAGCATTACCAGGAAACCTATGAGAAATGCAAATGCCCAGGACCTTCCTAGACCTCATGAGTCAGAAGTTCCAGCAGACTGGTGATTTGTATTTGAACAGTCCTTTCAGTGACTGCTAAGCTGCAGCGTGCACAGCACAGGTCAAAGTGACCTGAGTGTAAGCATGGCCCTCTGCTGATGCACCAAGCCCAGGGGGAAGTACTGATTTTACTGGGTTCACAGGACCGCTGTGGTCTTCACCTGGAGGGGCTTTGGATAAAAACTGCTGACTTAGGCTGACTTAGTCCTGACAACTCTGATTTTGTTGGGGCTATTTCCAAACTGGAGAGAATAGAAAGTAAAACTGGAACTCTTCCCAAGCAGATGCCAGAACCTCTTAAAGTGCAGTCCATCCCATTCACAAGAGACCCATGTTCTAGTCACCTTCACAGCACAGAAAGGGATGTTTCAGAACTGAAGGTATCGACTTCACTCCTCTTGTGCTCTGTTTACAAGCACTTATCAGTTTATTTCAGTGTTAAAGAGAGAAGTGACCTTATTTTCCAACACTGTGCCCTTGAGAGGGCCCTGAATAGATTGTGAAGTCTACTGTGGAGCAGGCTGACTATCTCTACAGAACGATGAAATAAACCCAAAATGAGAACTAAAAACGGTGGTGTCCAAAATAAAATAGCAACTGTAGGTTACAGGCGAAGTTGACTGAGTCAAGATTAAGTAATTTTGGCCTGGCCTCACAGGGCAGGATGGGGATCATCAACTCCTGTCCAATAACCACACAGGGCCCCTACATACATAGCCCATTCTGGGTGGGGACCTGGAGACCCTGCATTAGGTTGGAATCTGCCTCTCCTCTACTTTCCATCATGGGCTTTGGTTTTGCAATGGGAAGAACACATGCGAGTTACTAACTCCTCCACCTTACGAATGCCTTTCTGATATAGCACACAACTGCTGATTCAGCCCAGAATGTGCCAGGCTGAGAGCACTCTCACAGACAGGACAACACAGAGCACATACACCCGCCATCACCACTGTGGATTCTCCTGGTGTGGGCAAAGGACACACTGCTAATTCCCTATCTTCACACTCACACTGGTCTTGAAATTTCTTGCTATGGTTTTCTCAGAGTCACTTAAAGATTCCATCTGGTCAGGCATTTGTCACCTAGTTCAGTATTGTGAGAAATATGTTGATGAGCAAAGCCCGCCTTACCTCTTTGCCCAATGCCTATTACTAAAACAGGACTATGTTATTGGCTGAGTGTCTCTCTCTGAAAGGTCTGGGACCCAAACATGTTTCAGAGTTCAGTTTTCTTCAGATTTTGGAATAGAGATTTTACCAGTCACAGATTGCTAAAGCAGAAATCCAAAACTGGAGATGCTCCAAAATCTCAAACTATTTGAGAATATTGATTTTTGAAAGTTTCAAATCTCAGAACATTTAGGGTTTTGGATTGAACAGTAACACCAACTCTGCAGGCTGTTCTGAGAAACAAATGTGATAATCTCAAATGTCCTCCAATGGCCCTTTACAGGCACAAGAGAGGTCTGCTGCCAACAACTGCAACCACCCACATGCACAGAGGGTCACAGTAACGGCCCAGAACCAGCACCAAGCCAACCTTTGAGCTTATCTTCCTACTTGAAAGAGATCATGCAGTGGATAGGATTTATTTTCCCTTATGACTTAATAAAAATTTAAATTTTGAAGAGGGAAAATGAAGCCCTTATTTTTTTCTTACCCATAAAAAATGCACAAGAAAAGTAAAAAAATTAAAAATTGACTACCCCTGAATGAAACTTTTAACACTAAAGTTTGAGCAAGGTCAGGATAAAACTTTTCTACCATCTTGGTCTAGAGTTCAAACAGAACTAACTTAGAGATCAAAAATAAAAAATTAAGAAAGCTTCTATTTTATTCTTAATTCTGTTTTCTTTCTCAAAGATACATGAGATGTCTTCAAGAAAAACAGAATAAAATCAGAGGCAAACTAAGAATTTCAGGACAGAGAGGAAAATGGAAGCAAAGGATACCAAAGTTAAAACAGAGAAGAAACTGGTCATGATTTCCTAAGATTCCTAGCTTTTAGCTGAAGTTGGAAACTCCTGACTGGATGCAGGGTTATTCACTTTTGTAGGAAAGTCACCAAATAGGTATTTTGTGAGCTTAGTCAGAAGGTTCCTTGAGAAATAATCATTTGAAGGTTACTCCAGGACATGGGCTCCATAAATGCTAAAAGTATATATGATCAGTAGGATTTTGTCCTTGAAATTTCTCTAAGAAACTGTATTTGTTATTTTTCTCTCACTGCTGAGACAAAACACAAAAGTTAAAGGGGAAAAGGTTAATTTAGGTCACATTTTATGGAGGTGCCGGTCCATAATCGGCTGGCTCCATGGCAGGGGGAGTGGCACATGGCTGAGGGGAAGTGAAGAGGAGAAACAGTTTATGGCACTCATGTGGAGGCAAAAGCAACAAGGAGGGCTTAACAATGTTCTTCTGCCCTTTTATCTTATCCAGACAACTGGGATTAGGGTAATGCCAAACCAATCAGTGTATACCAGTTTAGTAATCACACAGCCTTTATCCCAGTGTCACGGACTCCAGATTCTGTCACCTCTGAAAAAGCCACTTATGACCACATGAGGCTTTAGAGGGACACCTACATACAAATAACTGAAACTATTACGAAGATTCCTACCAGAGTTGTAAAAAAATTTCACAGGAACAACTATATGGAAAATTGTTGAATGAGAATCATGAAAGATAATGATTTTAATTTTAGATCAATTAATACGAAGGCATTCTCTGGTATGAGGTATGAATTGGAAACCAGAATCATGAGGTACCCTGTCAACACCTACGCAGATGTGGACATGGTATCTTCTATACGGCCCAACACCCCACTCATCCACACTCATGCACATATCTCTCTGTCAGTGTACTATCTACCATATGCACTGTGATTTTATTTAAGTGTTCTTTTAACTCAAGAAAAAATTTGAGTTTAGAGACAGTTTCTTACTATACTTTATTACTATCACTTTATGAAGTGCCTGGACAAAGATATGCCCAGTACTCACATTCAATAAATGAACTCTAGAGCACACAGCCAAACGTGACTCATGAGGCATTATCTTCTTTTAGATGCTGTAAACTCTAAGCAAACTTGACTTTGTCACAAATGACCTTAATTTCCATTCTCTCTCACACAGAAATGAAAGGAGCTCCATGGAGCTCCCCACATAGGACCCCCAGCTGTTCATGATGATAGTTGATACTCAATACCTGAGAACAATACTTGAGAATACTCTGAGAACAATATCCAGCGCGCCACACAGCCCCTCCATCAACCACCACTCTCTGTTCTCTAAACTGCCCTCATTCGGATCTGAGGAGACATTTCAAATGCATCAAAGAAGCCAAATCTACAGAATGATTCTGATTTCTAGCCTAGTAACCTATTGAAAAGAAAAATAAAGTCAACTTGGCATGATTCATTCTTAGTGAAACTATTCTTGTGTTTAGTTACTGCTTTTTTTTTTCTACCAGTATACAACCATCTGCTGAACAGTATGGTTCATATCTCTGCCAAGGATATGGAGTAGCATTAAGGATCTAGAGTCCAGAATGGAACCACCCAATGGAAATATAAAACCACCACAAATGTAAATCATACATATGATCTTGAGTTTTTTCTTGAAGCCACAGTAAAAAGAAACAGGTGAAATTAATGTTGATAATACTGTATCCAAACTATTATCACTTAACATGCAATAAATGTAAACAGTTGAGTTACTTTTGCTTTCTTTTTCAAACTACTTCAAAATTGAGTATGCTTTGTACTGATTGAACACCACAACTCAGACCAGCCACATATCCAGGGCTCAGCAACCACATGAGGCCAGTGACCATCGTAACGGCCACACAGGTCCAAATCTCTTGATAATTCCTGAAAATGAAGGCATCCTCCTCCTCGCCATCCTCCTCCTCTTCCTTTTACATTCTCCATCACCACCCAGGACATGACTGGCAGCGGTTCCTCCAACCTGTCTACACGTTCTCATAGCATGCAAGAGACACAAGCCGAACCTTCAGGCCCAAATCACCCTCCGAACAGCAGGGAGGTAGACATCTGAAACAGACACCTGCAAGTCTCTGCCGGCTACAATACGACCTGCATCCCTTCTGCCCATCCTTCCATGCAGTAGGCAGGTAGAGATGAGCTTTACACCTTCGTGTTGAGTTACTTGATCCTCATGAAGATGTGACTGTTTCTTTTGTTTTTATTTAAATTTAAATCTTTATTGGTACATTTTATATACATATCATGATTGCACTCAACAATGAGAATTTGTACCGGTATATGATACAACTTAATTCTCATTTTTTTCCATTCCCTTGCCCACCCTACAACCCCCATCTCCTATATACATAAGCTTTGTTTCCTTTCTTTTTTATTATCGTCTCATTATTTTTCCCTTTGTTATTTACCCCTACATCACATTTCACTTTGAATATTTTCTATTTCACGGTGTCTACCATGCATTCTAGAACTCATTTAATATTCATTTTCTCAAACCTGAGAAAAGATACAATATTTACAAATCTGTGACCTATTTATTTCACTCATGAGGATAACATGAAGGTATATCTATTTGAGTATAAATGATTCAATCTTATCATTTTTTATGCAGACTAATGCTCGATTCTGTAAAAGAACCATATCTTCTTTATCCAGTCTGCAGTTGGTAGGTATTTTGGTTGTTTCCAAAATTTAGCTAACACAAACTGAGTTGCTATAAACGTGGATGCACATATGTCACTGTGATATGAATCTTTTAATTCTTTGGTATATATACCCAGCAGAGGAATAGCAGGGTCAAATGGCACCTCTACTTCTAGTTTTTTGAGGAATCTCCACACTGATCTCCACAAAGGTTGTACAAGTCAAAATTCCTACCAATGGTGGAGAAGGGTTGCCTTTTTTCCACAGCCTCCACATTTGTTGCTGGCTAATTCTGAAAGAGCAGCCATTCTTTGTGGAATGAGATGAAATCTCAGTGTTATTTGCATCTGCATCTCTCGAATGACCAGTGATGTTGTGCATTTCTTCCTATGCTTCTTAGCTGCTTTTACTTCTTCCTCTGAAAAGTGTCTTTTGTTCTTTTAATTCAGATCACAGAATGCCAAGGAAAATAATTAGAGAAGAAGCGTGACAGAAGGTATATAGGATCATCAGAGGGACACAGAATGAACACTACCTTCAGGCAAAGGAAAGATTGGGCATTAAATCAGGGAGATGTTTTCAGAGAGGACTGGGGACACACAGGACAATCCTGCAAGGGTGTGACAGTGAGGATTTGTTCTGAGCACAATGGTCAGGGGCTTTGAGAAGGGGACAGAAGAGAAGGGGACAGGCCAGTACCTGAACTGATTCTGAGCACAGGAACAATAAAAGCAGAAAAGTGAGCAAGAAAAGATGACCAAGGCCTGAGCTAAGGCGCAGGGAGTCCCCGGAACGTGGAGTGGTGCCGGGCAGGAGAACATATCAGGGTCAGGTAGAGGTGAAAAGCAGGGTTCTGCTGACCTGGCAGGAATGTGGTCTGAGGACACTGGCCCGTGTGCTGCCTCAGGTTTATGGAGAGTATGTCTGGGGTGAATGGTGGTTCAAATGCAGAGGGAGAAGTTACTCTTTTCAAGTTAAGCTTTCCACATTTCTTGCACAGACATGTTGTGAGACCACATAGCTTCAGCTCATCTACAAAAATCTCTGTGCACAAAGCTGTTTTTTTAGTTACTCTATTTTCTTCAGTGGTTTGAAGGAAAGTTTCTCTTAAGAGTTTTATTACTTTACACATCAAAATTAAAGGAACAGTATCTTCGTATATAACATTCTGTTTATATTGCCTTTTGCTCAGAAAAGGTGCTATCATCCTTTCAAGCTGTTATTAAAAAGTGCTGTAAAGATAGGAGGTCAGAAACAACAGAAATTTATTTCTCATGGTTCTGGAGGATAGAAGTCCAAGATGAAGGTGACTTCAGCTTTATTATCTGGCAAAGAACTGCTTCATGAATCTTAATGATGACTTCTTACTGCGTCCTTTTGCTGGGTGTGGCAGTTGAGGAAGAGCGGGGAGCTGAGGGACTTTCTGAAGTCTTTCTACCCAAGCATTAATCCCATTATGAGGGTTCTATCCTCACAATCTAATGACCTCCCAAAGCCCCAAATCAGTAATACCATCTCCTTGGATATTAGATTTCAATATACTGTATGAATTCTGGGAGGATAAAGCCATTCAGACCACAGCAGAAGGGTGACACAGACCAGAAAGTGACTGTGAGTAGAAAAAGCACTGAAGCTTCATTTTTTGCCGGTAATAGAAGGATGTATTTCTACTATCGCTGCATCCCTCATAGGCAGCAGACACTACCAAGAGGGGTGATCTTCATTTACAGGGACAATGGGACATTTTAGAGGACACAAAGCCCAGAAGTACCTGCAAGGGCCCTTCAACACTCTTCTGTCAGGCAGCACTTAGGCTCAGAACCTGCGCAGTGAACTCTGGTGTCCCACCGCGCTGGAGCTGCCTGGAGGTTCAGGATGAAGGAAGATGTGATTGAGTGATCGGGCTCTTAATATGTGGCACCTATGTATAATAAAACACATAAGTACATTTTGACTAGGACGTGGAAGAAGTGATGGTGTGTAGGACAACACGAACTACCAAGCTACCTAGCTGAAATGTGAGCACTTGTTCTGGGCAAAGAGAGGTCAATCTGCTCAGAGTTCATGGCTTCGTGCTAAAATGTCCTCAGTGAGAAATTTCAGCTCCACACACACTTGCACCCAGTCGGTTTCACTTCAGCTCAGGTGTCCAGATAATTCTGGTCTACGGTTGACCACAGTCAACTGAGCAGACTTAGTAGTCATGGTTGCCTGTGGCTTTCTCAGTTCCCTGGGCCCACACCAGGAGGCTCCTGTGCTAATTTTAGGTACAAATAGTTCCTGGCTCAAACAGAAACAACAGGCCTAAAAAGACCAGAGGTTTTTTAAATTTTTTTTTAGGTTTTTTTTTGAGACAGAGTCTCACTTTGTAGTTCAGGCTGGCCCTGAGCTCAGCCTCAAACTCACATCACAGCAATCCTCCTGCCTCTGCCTCCCAACTGCTGGGATTACAGGCATGAGCCACCACGCCCGGCATTGTATGTGGTAACTGAGAATCGAACCCGGGTCCTTGCGCTTGCAAGACAGGCACCGGAACCACTGAGCTAAATCCCCGGCCCCCTAAAAAGACCAGAGTTTTAAATAGGTCTAGAAGTAAACTCAGAAAAAATACTAAGCTTTATTTATATGAAACTCAGTTCTTTTCCTCTTAATGTCTCAGATTGCAAAGCTAAAACTCTATGTGAGCAGAAAAAATCAACTATTTCAACTGTAAGATGACACAGTCATCATGAAAATACAAAGAATCCTTACTTGTAAAGTGCTAAAAACTATGTGGGGACATCAAGGCATCACATCAGGGTCTGCGCCTCAATCATAACGTCATTACCCTTGTTCTGATTGATCACATGCTCTAAAGGAACTGTTGTGAATAGCTGATATGTTAAAAATCAGTACAGCACTGAGTCCTCTCTTAATAGTCTGTCAGAGTATAAACTATAACTACAATCAAACCAAATTATTACATTATGAAAGTGACTGCTATAACTTTAAGCTTAAATATAAATTGTGTGTGTGGGGAAAACTATGTAGTGCACACTTGGTCAGCGCTCGACAATTAGAAGCTTCTGAGAGGTACAAATGTCATTTCTACAAGTAATCTACAAAAGTCCAAGAGCAGGGAGATGTTATGAATAACTTTCATAAGCAATACTTGCCATGGAGAAATAGAGAGAATATCTTTACCTCAGATAAGTTTACTGTTTTACAGAAGAGATATTCACAAAATGGAAGAAAATATGGTAATTAAATGAACAAAGGAAGGAGTCACGGGTCAAGAAGGAAAAGGTGTGATGCTGTTAGTGCAAAAGAAAAGCAGTGTAAGAGCAAGACTTGAAGAGGAACTGGCATTTACGCTCTAAGAGGCAGCTCACTTAAACAGCCTGGGGAAAATGTACTTTATTAAATGTTTTGAAAACAGCTTACCTAATTCCTGAGACATTCTGATTACATTACAGGTATGTTGTGGTTAATGCTGTGTCAACTGCACTAAGCGATGAGGTACCCATATGTTCCCATAAACAGTATTGTTGGCTCAGTTTCTGAGTATTTTGGCTGACAATGGCATTGAACTGGTGGGCTGAGTAGGGTAGACACCCTCACCCTACAGTAGGTGAGAAGATGCAACCAGAACAGAAAAAAGAAAGCTGTCCTTGGGTCTGCTCCTTGCAGACAGTGGACCACGGGTCTTCTTGGCCTCTCTAACTGTATGAGAACTTGTAACAAATGGTTGTACATATTTTTCTATTGATTCCATTTCTCTGTAGAACTCTAATGCAAGGTGAGTGCATTAATGTTATCAGATGAAATAAAAAATCCAAGTTAAGATGAAGGTACTTAAGCATTCAGACCCAAAAGGTGCAGAGCTATTTTCTCATGTGTGTGGTATGCTTGGTTAAATGGCTGCATGATGCAGTTTCTTTAGAGCTACTTCATGGCACTTATGCAGTGCAATGCATCACACAGAAATTACTCGGAAAAGATCTGTAAAAATAGCACCAGGAGATTAACAATCCAAACAGATTGGCCCATGCTAGTGAATTCTGAAAGGAAAAAAAATTCTCCTGAAAGAGAAATCAGATAAGCAAATTTAGGCCACATGAGTCCAAACATAGTTCATGTGATGCAAGGACACAACTACTTTTAACTGGAAAAATGTGGCCATTGTGATGATTACACTGCTGGATCCTACACACACACAACACACGCACGCGCACACACACGTATACAAACATTCCATGGTATGTGTGGAACTCCCGCCACTTCTAAGGAAAATTCATTTAGAAAGAATTTCCAAACAATAGAGGTAGACCACGAAATCTTCTCTGTCACTTCCTAAGAAAATATTCCAACTATCCACAAAATATCTGTTCACATGGTAGTAACACTCGCCCTCATAAAGCTATAAATCAAGAATTACAAGAAAATCTTAAGAAACAACGTTTAGAGAGTCAACCCCCCTCCCCCCACAGCCATGTTAGCCAAAACAGTATGAAGTGGCTTACAGTTACAGGCCTGGTTCATGCTGCAGTCAACAGACTGAAGAGCACCCTGACTAACATAAAAACCAGAACAACTGTCTCCTTCTCCCATGGCCAGGAGGCAAGAACAAAATTTATTAGGAAGAAAAACATCAGATTTTCAAAAATCACAACATTCCAATTCGTGATCATTTGGAAGAGCACAGTGTAGGGATAGATTAAAAGGACTCTCTAAAGATCCCCAATTTATAATTAAGTGTACAATGAACCTAATTCATCTTGTTCTAACTGTTGTCAAACCACAGAGGTACTAGCAGGATTCACCAGCATTTCCTGACATTGCCAAGTGCCCAATCTCTATTATTTTTTGACCAAGAATGGACACCAGAGAAAGAGAACAGACCAATCCATTTGTTCATGTGTAGTGACTAAAGCTGTATACACAGCCTTAGTTGTGCACCACAAGGGTTTTTCAAGATAAGCTATTACATTTTATTTACCAAACTTCATCGAATGATCTATAGTCAATAAGCAAGCAGTTTGGAAGATCAAAAAAATCTAGAATACATAAATATTCTTGTTTCTAAAATGAATAGGGGCCAGGGATGTAGCTCAGTGGTACTGCATCTTCACAATGTCCTGAGTTCAATCCCTGGTACCAAAAAAACATATGGGTATATTTTCCTTTTGAAAAATACAGATAGCATCAAAACCAATGTACCATGTCATGAGAATGTTATCTGCTATCACAGTAACAAAATCTAGCAGGTGGGGCTGGGGATTCAGCTCAGTGGTTCTGGCACCTGCCTTGCAAGTGCAAGGGCTTGGGTTCTATCCCTGGTAACATACAACAATACCAGGCATGGTGACTTACGCCCACCAGCAATCAGTACCACATACCATAATGCCAAGGTGTGCAGGCTCACGCCTGTAATCCCAGCACTCAGGAGGCAGAGGCAAGAGGATTGCTGAGTTCGAGGCTAAGTTCAAGACCAGCCTAAATTACAAAGTGAGACCCTGTCTTAAAAAAAAAGAAAAGAAAAGAAAAAAAATCTAGCAGAAACCAAGGAAATAATCCACAGTTCAGATGAGGGCTGAGAACACCATCAGACTAGATTGTCACCCTAGTTCGTGTTGGGAGAGTATCATGCATCTGGCTCCTGGGGCAGCCAGAGTCATTTAACAAGCTTTGACCACTTTCACATAGGTTGAATTTCCCTACTGTCTTTGCTTCTCTACTTTTATATAACGAGCTGGGTACCTGTCAGTAGGATATGAGGGACTAGACAGGCCCCAGGAAATATTCAGCTTACAGACAAAGTCAGTGACACTTTGAAAAGCCAAGGCAAAACAATAAGTATATTCTGTTACTCCACGAAACCTATGTTTCCAAATACAAAGCCTTCCTCCCCTCTAACTCTGTCTCCAAATCATCCGTCACAGACTGCTCTGAACCTGCCCCCTCACCTCACACATATACAACTCGACTGGTAAGTCAGTCAACTCAAAGCACAAGCCCAGCATGGAGTCAGCGCCAATGCCTGTGACCATGATGTGCAGCTATGTCTTCAGGGTCCTTCACCTGTAACTCAGTAAGCACCTGTGCAGGTTGTGCCATGTGGCCAGACACATTTCTAGCCACTGGGAACTTGCTCAACTTCATGCACAGCCATGCAGCACATCCAGACAGACTCCACTGAAAGACTTGTCTCTAGCTCAGGAAGTTCTTAGCCATTTGCTACCCTGGAACTTCGTTTATGACAGACTGAGCTCTGTGTTGGCTCTGCTCCCACTGCTCTGCAGCAGAAAATGATGGCACAAGCTCTGCACTCCCAGAACATACCCAGTCTGGCTTCCCCAGCTCCCAGTCTCCATGACCTGCAGGCAAGAGCGCACATGGAGGCAAGTACAACAGATGCTCCTCCATGCATTTCCATAGTATCATTAGACTCGGGGTACTGGCAGGACTTCCCAGGCTGTCTTCCGAGTGGGAGGCAGGTGATTCTACCAGGCATGATCTTTCCCTTTACAGTCCTTTCCGAAACAGGACTGCACTTTAGGTAAAAAACAAAACACAAATCGGCTATCCTCTTATCTCTAGAACAGACACAGTTTCCTACACGGTACATACATTAAGTCTCGCTACCTGAGGGCGATCAGATCCCTGCCCCCACGAGCGTATGTCTCACTGGCAGTGTGTCTTGTCTCTCAACAGTCCAGAAAAGGATGATCATACCTAGTCAGGATTAGGAGAGGAGAAATTTGAATCTTGCACAGGCCGTAGCCCTCGGTCTTCCCTGCTTTTCTCCAGTGCAACTGGCAATGCTCACTGCAACAGCTTGTAAGTAGCTCCTTGCTTTGCGTTTTCCCTAGTGGTCTGTTCTCCACACATTAACCAGCATGAGCTTCCAAATCCACAGATTCCCTGGATCGCACATGTTCCAGTGGCTCCCACTATACTTAGAATAAACGGAAACGTCCTTCCATCCAGGCTCTGTGGAGTCCTTCTCACCCGCTTCCTTCGCTCTTATCTCCCGTTTCTCAGTCAGGCTGTAAACGCACGGCGCCTCCACACTGGCCTCCTCTGGGCCAGCAGGCCTCCTAAATATTACTTTTTATTTCATGCTCAGCTCTGTAAGTCTTCCATGAAGCCCTCCTCAATCACCTACGTCAGAAAAGAAAGTCACCCCCACACCTGACTGCCTTTACCACTCGACTTAAACCAGCATTTTATTTGTTTAATTCATTACCTATTTTTCTACTTCAAATTAGAAAGCCTGAAAGAGGGAAAGGCTGTATCTTTCTTGGTCATTTTTCTTATGAAATACTTGGCACACAATGCAATCTCTATAAATATCTTTTTAATATGTCATAACAAAAGAAATTACTAAGATACATTCTTTTGCACAATCACTTTTTATGTTAAATTCCCATTAACAAGACCCAAAAAAACCACCAGCAAGAACAGTCATTTTGAAACATAACTATGATTCCTCCTGAGAAAGAAAATTAAGAAAATAAAGCAAACTTCTTGTGGGGCTATGAGGAAAAATGATTTGTACTACAACATGAGCGCTTAAAATTTTCCCATATGCTTGAACACTGTACTTTTAAAGAACTTATCTGGAACTGAGCAATTTATAAAATCCACTGAGCTAGGCCTGATGCACGAAACACGCTACAGAGGTCTTACAATTCTTCTAGAGACTTTTCTAGGTTAAAAAAACAAAACCAAGGCTCATGTCTGAATGCCAAAGTATATAATTCTGTTTTCCAACAGCATAATGTTAAAACCCTGTTTCATCCCTTTTTCTCATAAGAAAACATTTACGGTGTCAAAATAGGTATGTGCATCATTTCAGTTCACTAAATGTTATAGCAAAAAAGGGCCATCCAGAAATGTTCTCATGGTGCAAGTGGGAAGAACCAGGAGCTCTGCAGCAGACACACTCAGTACTTATTCACCATGGGGCCAGACAAGTTACTTTACCTGCAGAGAGTGGCTAACACCCACCACTGGGTCCTGGAAGGACAAAGAGAATGCACCCCCAACCACCTAGGAACATTAGGTTCCCTGGCCAGGCTCTGGAGTCACTCACTATGAATCTGAAAGTCTTTTTATGTAGGATACTTAGGCACTTTCTAGCCTTGGTGTCTGCACTGCATAGAATGAATCTACTTTTCTTGGTTGAATTAGGATTCTGCAAAGCTTCTGTCTCATCCTGCCCATCAATTCTCATTGCGTCACACCAACACCAGAAAAATGGTAAAAATTAGATGGTAAAAAAAAGTACACTGACGCTAGAAGGCTTTTTTCTTACATAAGTTAGAAATAAGAGGGGATTTCTTAAACTTTGTTTCTCTCTGCTAAGAGTTAAGGACATATTGAAAAAAATAAAGCAAAACAAACCCTTTCCAAGTTAGCTGGGGATCCTCTGGGTTTGCGCTGATCCATCTGACCTAGTGTGGGAAAAGCAAACGTGAAGGTACACGACTAATATTTTTTTACAGGCAATGTTGATCTAATAACTATGGCTTTCAGAGAGAAATGTCTTGCCAAGTAAATGTTTTAAAGAGTTGAAACATGAAGATAAAACTATAAGAGAAACAGAATGAAGAGAATCTACAGAATGGGAAAAAAATTTTCCCAACTACCCTTTAGACAGAGAACCAGTATCTAGAATATACAAAGAACTAAAAAATTAGACTCAAAATAAAAGATACAATCAAAAAATAAGGATCTGGAAAGAAAAGACCCTTCTCAGATGAAGAAGTACAAATATCTAATAATGCATTTTAAAAAATGCTTAACTTTGCTGGCAATCAAGAAATACAAATTAAAACAACGCTGAGATTCCATCCCATTCCAGAAAGAATGGCTACCACCAGGAAATCAACCAATAAGACAGGCTGGTGGGACTGGGGGAAAAGGAACCCTTCTCCAGCGTTAGGGGGAGTGTCAACTGGCACAACCACCAGAGAAAGTAGTAGGGAAAGTCTTCAAAAACCTACAACTAGAGGTTCCATTTGACTCAACTATTCCCCTTGAGTGTCTTCTCAAAAAAGTTGAAGTTATATCACAGTGACACCTTCGTACTTATGCTGACAGCAGCATAATCAGTAATAGTTTAATACTGAAAACAGCCCACATGCCTTTCAACAGATAAACGGATAAGTGAAATGTAGTGGTGGTAAACAATGGAGTACTACTCTGCCATAAAAAGCAGCAGACTTTAGGCATCTCTAGGTAAATGAATGCATCATGAAACTTTTTTTTTTTTGAGACAGGGTCTCACTTTTATAGTTCAGGCTGGCCCTGAGCTCATCCTTAAACTCACAGCAATCCTCCTGCCTCTGGAGTGCTGGGATGACAGGTGTGGGCCACCATGCCCGGCACTGTGATATGTGGTACTGATTGCTAATGGGTGTGAGTCACCACACCCAGCATTGTTGTATGTGGTTACCGGGATCAAACCAGGGTCCTTGCACTTGCAAGGCGGGTGCCAGAACCACCGAGCTAAATCCTCAGCCCGAGACTTTAATCTTAAGAGAAACAAATGAAGCACATAAGTTTAAAAGAATCCCAAAATACAAATAAAGAGAAAAATGGGGGATAGATATTAGGAAGTAGTGAGAACTTGTTCAAATGGGAAAGGGAAGAAGAGAGGGAGAGGGGAAGGGAAGGGGATCAGAAAATAATTAAGATGTGTGATGTATACACACACATTGCCCATAATGAATGCAATCGTCTCTAACTGAAAATATGTATTAGTTTTTTAAAGAATATATAGAGGTTGGTGTCAGTGTAGTGAGAGTATATTTTAGGCAAAAGTACCAATGCAATTGCTCAACTAATCCCTTTAGTTCACGTAAACATACCCGAATAGTATCCTAGCATCATCCACAGCGCCACCTACTGCCCCACCAGTGTCTCTACAGCAGTTCTGGTTCGGCAAGGCCCTAGGAGTTAAGGCAAAGCCTCTCCCTTTAGCAAAATTATTTAGGAAAGAAAATGATGTCACTTCAAGTGGTGGGGAGGAGTGTGCTAAAATGAGAGTAAACTGACTATCCCACTAAATGTCAAAATTACAAACATAACCTTCTGGTTACTGACACATGGCAAATAAGTAATTTTTTCTTAGCTACACTGTAAATCCTACTCAAGATTTTAAAGCACAAGTACAGATTACTTGCTCTACTCTGTATATGTGCAACAGGCAGATTTATCTCTTGTTGTGTCTTAACATGGTGGAAGTTACCTAACTGCTATGCCAACGTGGGTTCTTTCAACTAGGAACTGGAAGTACTTGAACAAGGGAAGGGGGTGCTTTGCGGAGGGGGTTCAGGGCCAACTTTTTTTTCCGGGGTGTCCAGAACTCTCCGATGATCATGAAGCCCCTAAGGACAGTCAATTCTCATGGAAGGCACTAGACTTCAGGACTGTGGTCTTATCGTACCCTCACAGTGAGCTAGTAAGATGTACTGAAGCAACCCTTACCAGGCTTTAAAAAAACACACGCACCTTGTCAGTGCTGGACAAAACAACCACTCAACTCGATTCTGATCTAAAATTAAAGCACAGACTAAAATAGACGATGACTTAAAAGATCTGAGATTAAAACAAAGCAACCATTCCCCAAACAAGGGGGGGAAAAAGGATTGAAAATAATGATAGTGAAAATGACACTATTTACCTATCAGTATGTTAGGCATTACACAAAGCACTGCCACCTCTCTGTTCCATTAGTGACTTTCTGGTGTACAATCCCCAGCAATATCATGGATTCGGTACAACAGGCGAAGTCACTGGGCTATACCATCCAAGAGATCTGGCTGACTAGCCAACCGGCCTTATGTTGAAGTAACTATGCTTAATGAGCAGTTAACCCAGGTATCTTTCCAAACATTACTCTCAATGTAAATTGGGCCCAGGGTGCTAAATAAATATCCTCCACATCAATAGGGAAATGAAGAAAATGGCAGTCAGACTATTCATACTGCAAAAATGCTGATTCTACTATCTATCGTATCCTCTTTGCAAAAACAGATTAGTTAGCAGCCCTCACAACCACGCTATGTTGTCACAGATGTGTGCCAGATTTTGCACAGGACATAACTTGGTCGTGAAGGAAAACCCAGTTTGCCTGTAGATCAGGCAGGAAAGAAAGCCTGCTCGTTTTCTTTCTTTCTTCCTGCATTTGTTTCTTTCTTCCTTTCCTTTTGCGTGGTTCAATAAATGCTAACAACTTTAAGGGTTAAAAAGCCGGGCGCCAGGTGTTTTCTCTCCACTTTACAGGGTAATTTAAGCATACGCAGTTATCTGCTTCCTTCTCCGCCAGCGTTTGGGGCTGGGGGCTGTCACTGCCGCTTACACCAGCCCCTCCGGCTCTGACAAAAGGAGGGCACCGGGCTGGGCAGAGCAGACCCCAGACTTCCTGCAGCCTGCAGGCGCTTTGTTGCCAGGAGCTCCTCCGGGTGACGGGCACAGTGAGCCACAGAGAATATCATTCTAATTCCAATCTTGGTGCTTTCAAAGAAAGTAGACAATTGAGGCCAAGGGAGGAGCTGGAGGAGGCAACCAAAGCCAAACTTTCAGACCCCTGGGATCCTATTTCTTGCAGTAACTCCAGCCAGAGGTCAGCACTTAGTCCCAAAGTATAGAGCACACGGCGCGGGCCGAGGGTCCCCGATCGCGCCGACCCTCCTCCGGCTCAGGCGGCCCGCGCGCTTTCCGCGCTCACCGCAGCGCGGTCGTCCGGCCTCGGCCCGGTCCGGTCTGGTCCCGGCCGGCCCCAGCCTCCTCGCCAAGCCCCGGCGCAGCCCGGAGCGGAGGGGGCGCGACGCGGCTCCCGGCGGCTCCAAGCCGGCCCGGTCAGTGTGGCCCGGGGAGGCCCGGCCCGGCTGCACCGAGCAGCGCCGGGTGGAGGTAGAGGCGGAGGCGGAGGCTCAGACCCGCTTCCTCCCGCCGCTCGGCATTGTCCGCAGACCCGGACCCGCCCGGCCCAGTCTTACCTTGGCCGCTCCCCGGCTCCGGGCGGTGGGGCGGGCCGAGCCGGCGCCGGTCTCCCGGGAGCAGCGAGCAGGGCCCGGTCGGAGCAGGGGCCGGGACGGTGCGGCCCCGGGACGGCGGGGATGTCGCCGTCGCCGCGGTACCGAGCGGGCAGGACTGCCGAGCGAGACGCGGGCGCGGAGGGCCCCTCCGGCGGCGCCGAGAGAGGGCTGGGCGAGCTCGCCGAGCCGAGCGGGAGGGAACTTGGGCGAGTTGCGCGGCCGGAG
The DNA here is from genome assembly GCA_004026965.1 of Petromus typicus. Classification (NCBI taxonomy): domain Eukaryota; kingdom Metazoa; phylum Chordata; class Mammalia; order Rodentia; family Petromuridae; genus Petromus; species Petromus typicus. The sequence goes on along the minus strand of PVIR01000752.1, from coordinate 49,364 downwards.
CGCAGCGCGTGTCCCGCGGTGTGCACGCCCCGAGCTGCCGCCCCGCCCCGCCCCGCCCCGCCCCGCCCCGCCCCTCGCACGCCCGGGCCCTCCCCGCCCCCACTCCGCCACCTGCACCCGGGCTCCCACCCTGGTGACTCCCACACGCACACCTTGCTGGGCGGGTCTGCTTCAGACCCCGCAGCACTTGTGACTTGCGACGGAGCCGGCGTCCTGGACTAGATCCCGCCGCCTGCCAGCTTGTCCAGGGATCCTGGCCCCTAACCGCAATCTCAAAGGAGATGTCGAACCACTTGAGCTGCCGCCCCCCAAACCCCGTTCAAAGTTGAGTGAATATATAGGGGAGTGTCACTATTCTTATAGTGCACTATTGCCTAATATATTTAGTTATTTTTAAAATATTGCTTAATAATTTCATTCTCTTTGGGAAAGGAAGAGTTACTGTTTTAGAAAGACTGAACACCTTCTTAGTTTTGCTACCTGGAACTCCAAAAGATGAAATCTGTTTTCATCAAAGTGACTGAATTTGAATGAGATAAGGATTCACAAAATAATTTCTTCTCAAAAAAATTTAGCAAAGATTTTTTTTTTAACCCTTGGGGAATTTGACATGCATACCATTTCTCAGAAAGTGCATCTCTAATATCAATTCTGTGTGTATTCAAATTGTGTATTATTTCATTTTTATCAGAAATTATCAAATAAATAAAACTCAGACTTCTATAACCTGTACAATTTGTGAGAATACCACTTTCCATGGTGGCATGGGACTGGGCTGTAAGTGGAACTTTCTCTTGGCAGCGTAATGTGTTCCTTGGGATCGCAGAACGTGCTCCGGCCTTCATTTACGCCTGAAATCTGTGTAAGGGTGGAATGAAGTTATTTTTGGTCATTGACGTAGCAAATGCGACCATCTTTATTCTCTCCAAAGTGGAGTTTTGTATTTTTTTTTTAATTCTTTGTCCAAACTCCTTCCTTTCAGGAATTGCTTTTTCCCATTAAGTGTGACTAGGACGACCCTCACTGCCATAGCAGTGGCACATGACCCTGTCCAGTCGATTACAATACATCTCATCCCTGGCCACAGAGTTGAGAGTTGGTCAGGGCCTTTATCCTGACCAAGATGTGGTGTCTTAGATCATCCTGAGGAGTCTGAAGCAGCTGGGGTTAGCCAACCAGCCGAGTCTGAAAATTGCTGGTGACATCAAGGAGCCCCGCCCTGCAGGCAGCCATCTCTGAAAGTAGCTGAATAACTTAGAATTTTCTTTTGAAATTATTCACTTACAGAATCACAAAAAGAATCTCTGAAGGTTCACACTTAGAAAACCACTAAGGTAACTAATGAGCTTCAGGTTTTCGTTTGCCCAAAGTACTTCTTGATAATGTAGTATATGCCAAGGCAGTCACTTAATGAGAAGCCCTACCTTGTAAGAGGACTAAAAGTCTCATTTAGGACATTATTACTGCCCACAGATTTAATATCTCAACGATCCACTCACCAAAACCAAAAACCAATAAAAGTTGTAGTTACAGAACCAGAGAGAAAACCATGAAACATCTAAACCAAAACATCCCAGTAAATGTTTTATCTTATCAGTTCTTCCAATAAAAAGTACTTTCGCAATCCCTCCTCCCCTATGTTTGCTGATACAGGACATTTCTTCTTTTCTAGACAAAACTTCAAAGCGTGCTGCAAACTTTTAGTGACTACTGAAGTTACTTTTGGGAAAAAAAAATTTTTTTTTTTGATGATGGTGATTGTTCAAAAGTGAGCAATTAGCCTATGCTTGGAATTCTTTTGTTTGACAGAAATTTTTGTCTCTAAAAACAATGTAACTATCGTTAATTAGGACCTGAACAAATATCCATAGCCTTATTGGTATGCTTTGTTAGCATGAGAAGCAGTCACTCTGCTCAGGGAAAGGGACAGCTCCCAGGAAAGCCAGGAGATAAGAGCACTTCTACTTAGCAAGGCATTGTCCACTGCTGGACCCAACAACTCTCAGCCCTGGCGACGGCCCCTGGGGATTATCCTGCGTTGTTTGTTTCACAGTTTATTGCATATTCAAGCTGATCATCAGAGGAATCCAAACAACTGGATTATGTTCACGAACACTAACCTCTATCACATAACACTAATTAATTAAGTAGCCTCTGCTAGGCAGTTTACATGCTTCACTGCTAGTTGTCAATAGCCCTAAACATAAATAGGGTGTCCATGTTAGGAACAGAAAGCTCAGCCCCAGAAGGTGAGTGATATCTCCAAGGTCACAGAGTTGGTGATTAGATTTAAAGGCTGGTCCATAGGACTCTAATACATGCACACATCTTGCATTCAAAACCAAACTTTCCTTGTAACCATGTAAATTGGAGGCTATTTAAATTTAAATAAGTTAAATATTAGGGCATTTAAATTCTTTGAGTTCATTGAAATGTTATTTTTTTATTTTTCTTTTATTTTTACCAGTCTCACTAGCCACTTTTCAAGTGTATGATAGTAACTTGTGGCCGGAGGCTGCCTTGTAGGATGGCCAAGATGAAAAAATCCTGTCAAAGCACATAGTTCTGCTGGAGAGTGAGGATGCTTCCCATACTTGTCTGTGACATCTATTAAGGCAGCATTCTCTGGGATGGAATTTTCCAAGTGGATTATTCCAAGAGCATTTGTGTTAACTGTTGTGATGGAATTCTGTCTAAAAAGTATAGTACATTTCTGCTCCTGCCAACCACTGGAATGCAGGGCCAGGAGGCTCTCCGAGGCCTCTAGTGTCTTCTGTTGATGCCTCTGTTTCGCGCCTCTGGTGTATCTTCTCTCCATCTCTCTTGCTTCTCACGGAAAACTGCCTAGTGCTGGCCAGAGAAAGTGTTTGCTAATATTCTGTCCTTAGCCTGCTTTGCCCTGTGGTTTGTGTATCTAATTCGGTATTTCCGAATACAATAGTCCTCTGGTGTCTATGGGAAATCTGTTCTATGGCCTCCATAGTTACCAAAACCACAGATGCTCATGTCTCTTACATCAAGTGTCATAATATTTGCATATAACCCACTAATGCTATGTGAAGTGCTGTCTGGATGTACAGTGGTCTGTAAATTGTTTGGAACTGCTCCAGGCTAACATGAGTTTAGAAATGAAGACTTAGAAACTTTTATAGCAATTTGACATTGCTGAGGCATTGTATTATATTGTACAAGAAAAACAGACTACAGTGGATTATAAATTAAGAACCAAACCATAAATGACTATAAAACACAAATACTGTAACGGCTCCACCAGGGTATCTCCTAGGCCTCAGATACACAATACTATGTTGCTACTCATTAACAACTGAAGTGAGTATTGCCTCCAAGTGCCTCAGTCAAGGTCCAGTCAAAAATAGGAAGTTTGGTACAGAGAACTAGTTTGTAAATGGTAGAGAAGCGGAATGAACCAACACTGAAAGACAAGTCAGCCTAGCTGTTGGCAGTATCAGGAGACTGTTACCCGGGGAAGTGCTGTCAGTGACACTCGGCACTGGCTGACCAACAGTAAGTTTTAACAAAGACTGCCACCAGGAAGCCCAGAGCACAGGGCATGCACTGGTGCTGTTTGTTTACTGATTATTTTTTTTTTTAGTCTTTTGAAACAGAGTCTTGCTTTGTAGTTCAGGCTGGCCCTGAACTCACTATGTAGCCCAGGCAATCTTTGAACTCACAGCAATCTTCCTGCTTCTGCCTCCTGAGTACTGGGATTACAGGCATGAGCCACCATTTCTGGCTGTTTGTTTAATTGAACTGAATTAACTGAATTTATTTTTCTATTCAGTTTTTGACACAGCAGAATGATAATTTTCTTGAAGAACTAACTCCCGGATGCCAAATACTACAATACTACAAGCGTCGTCCTCTCTTTCCTCAGTTCCAGCAATATACCACAGTTCCTCAAACCCTTATCCTCTACATAAAAGATGTATTTGCCTCTGTCATGCATACCTCTTCCCATCTCCTAGAGTCATTTCCAACTGCTGTATAATACCTGATGCAGTGCAAAGTGCTGTGGAGTCCTGATTCAGCTGTACTGCTTAGGGAAGAAAAAAATCCGTAGAGACACAATTTTATTTACAAATATGTTTGACCCATGGTTAGTTATACCACTGGGTATGGGGTTTGTAGTTACTCATTTCCTTTCCGGATATAAAACTGAGCTATGCTTAAAAACCAAGATGCTCTATCTGCTTATATGAAATAGTTAAATTTGGGGGCTCAATATTTTTACCAACTTGCAGATTGTGTTACTATCGTAAATGTCTTCTAAATTCTCCTAACAATGTGAAATGTCTTATCACATATGCTTAATGCTTTTAACTCTTCATAGTGAGGTGAACTTGCAACATTAGTTTACTTACTAAATAGAAATAAAACACATCTGTTTGATGTGGACTCACTGATTCTTATTTTCCCTACACTTGAAAATCAAGGTTGACATATATGACTAAGATCCATAATTTCATTCAAAGCATTTTCCAATTAAATATTAAACCAGTTGTTTATTAGTAGCCAGAAAAATAAACTCATTTAAACTTTTCTCCTCCTTTCTACCATTGTACAGTAGAAATGCTAATGAGCAAAAATACATAACAAGCAAGAAAAGAGGACAGGGAGGGAATACCAGGTCTCTGAGCCACAGATGGTACCGACATATAATAACCATTTTCCTCTACTTAAAATACATTTTAAATAGATGCACAGACTTGTATGTCTTGTTGTTCAACATGTAGGCTTTTTCTGGGCTCATCTTAACATGTACGACATGATTTTTAAATGTCTCATGAGAATATATTCAGAATTTTGTGTGGGCATTTTATTTTTCTATGATCTGGAATTAATCTAAAAGATGAGCAATGGTATTTTTGACATTTGTAGAAGTCACCTGCAAATGATAGGGAGATTTTAACAAAATGTCAGAGTGTTTTTGGTGCAGATGTGGACTTTAGCTCATTCACCCACTCGTTCCTCCCTCATGCATTCTGTTGCCAAATCTTTCATTTTCAGTGTTTTTAGTCATTCACATCTTAGCTGCACTTAGTACAAAAGCTTTCTAGCTAAACATGTAATCATACAGCCGGTCCAATGTATTCTGCATTATCTCTCTGTGAGTGTTCTTCCATTCCCAAATTGGTAAAAAATCAGTCTTTTGAGCAGTGGTTCAATGATACCACTTCCTTTGATTTATTCGGGAGTTACACATCCCCTTAACTCCTTGCTAGTCTCATAGCCAAGGCTTCAAAGTAGACAAGCTCTTCAAACATGCTGGCATGGGAGAGAAATGGTGTAGAGGTGGGTAGAGGGAGCTTGCGAAGACAGAACAGTGTGGGAGCATCTCTGCCCCAGCTCAACCTTCCCTCCATCCGAAAAGCTTCACCTAGAGCTGCTAGAGAATATACAGAAAGAAGATGAAGTTGTAGCATGTAGAAATTTGTTAAGAAAGACATCAGTATACTTTGACAATTTGATATTCCTGATAGAAGTATGGTACTAAAATGGTACAAAAATAGCATGTGTAACAGGGTTACTGATATGCACATCTCCCCTTGTCCTCCTCCACTTCCTACTTAGCTGTTAGCTGGGAGCTTATGCTGAGAGGGAATTTTTAAAGTAATACAAGTTTCTCATAATCATCAAGCATATTAATCTCACGAATTTTGAATTGGCAGAATTCCCAAACTCTTAAGTAAGCATCTTAATCGTGCTGTTCTTAGAAGTCTTTCCTCGGTTACACTGGATTTCATGGCTTATATATCAGAACTCAAACAACACAGTGAACTAATAACTCATCCAGTGCAATCATATATTTTAATAATAAATATGGCCCAGGATGATTCCTTACTAACCTCACCAAATTGTAGGCTACATGAGAACAAGATAGAAGCTGAGCCTTCCTTGAAGTTTCCCATACTGTTTAGCACAATGAGAGCAGCTGATAAAAGTTTTATCAGATATTCATTGACATAATGCATACTTTGACAGAGTTAACAATTATCATGTCACTGTATATCTGTGGCCTTCCTATCCTTGGAAACTGGTATGGAGCCCCGGACTGTGGCACTCCCTATTCAACTAAGTCCTAAGCACAGGATATGCTGTCATCCCAGAGAAGAAGCCCCTAATCTAAATGCAGCTACCAACAGCCCATTGGGCCTCTGTCCTACCTAGGACACACACCCAAGTCAGAAGAGAATGGAGTGAGGGGACTTTGGAATCATTTATGTAGCATATATTTAAGAGTGTCACTAGCAAGATGTTTTTGTAGCTCTCCAATAAGCAAGATGTTATTTTTATCTAAATGTACATATTATATTTAAAAGAATAGAAATATGATGACAGTTCTTGAAACACGATGTGAATTGTCTAGAGAGGATTGGGGGTGTGATTAGGGAAGTTGGACAGAAAAAGGGCTTTCAGAAGGAGAGAAACCCAGAGGCAGGGTTGATCTCTTCATAAACCTGACAGCTGACTCTTTCATGCCCCCTTCCCTTGCTCCAGACCATGTGACCTTGGCTATATTTCCTTATACTCTAGTTCTGGTATTGGCAAAGTGGAGCTGCAAGCTCCAGCTATAAAAGGATGGAGGCAGAAGGACAGCCAAGCTGGTCAAATTGTCCTGGACTACTGAGTTATTGTCAAGGCCTGTGAAAAGTTATATATGCCTCATATCGGGTTTATTCTGGACTGATTAAAGTGGGCATATATTTGCATGTACACTCTTTGTCCATCAGCTTGTAGCTTGTCTGAAATGTTGCAATTTCTATGAAACTTTATGTACATAGAAAGGTTATTTATAAACATATACAATTTGCTCCTTATCATTCATTTAACCAGGTCAGATGTTGATAAAATATGTACGATGTTTTCCTACACCTCAACATCTAAAAATCTTTTAAATTTGACAGCAATTTTTTTTATTATCTTTATTGGTACATTAAATATACACATCATGATTGCACTCCATAATGGGGATTTGTACCAGTATAAGACACAACTTAATTCTCACTTTTTCTCATAGCCCCACCATATATATAAAATATATATAAAATTTGTTTCCTTACTTTTTGGACAGCAATTTTTTGATAGCTTGTTAATAAACTTAGTTTTTAAATATGTTTTATGAGCAATGTCCAAAGATATTGTTCTATATTTTAAAATAACCCACGACATATTATTAATATGAAAGCTTATAATCTGCCATTAAATTAGTGCAAAAGAATTAATCTTAACTTCTAAATGATGATATTAATTGGAGAATCAAATATAACTACAAAATTGTTTTCTCACTTTAATATGTAATTCTCATATAGACACACAATTTTAATGGTTATGCTCTATATAGAAATAATTTAGCCTACAAAGAGTACTTAATATTTAGCTTCTGGTCCCGTATTTGTGCTTTATCCTTGTGCTCCATTTTGTTCACATGTATTTTAAAAATAAAATCTGCCTTTTCTATTTTGTCTTTTTCCCTCAATGAAATGACTGCTATCAACATTTTGATGTCATGGATCATAAATGACTGAAGCCACAAGAATTTCAAAACATGAGCTTAGCCAAGGAGTGGCAGTGCACTTAAAAACTTCACACGCTCCTCCTCTACAGTCTCTGGTTTTGGTAGGGCTGCTACCCGAAACTGTAGCTGCCATGTCCTGCAGCCCCTGGGATGATGCACATGGTGACACACATTTTAAGGATTTTCCTGAACATGTCAACAATAAAATCAAAGAATTCTAGTTTCTGGGAGCTATATTTAAGGAATAGTTTGCATGGAAGAGCCCAATACATAGAATATAAACTCTGGATATAATCTACAAACTAACTCAGTCCTCCTGAACTACAGCAGAGAAATAGTTTTATGTAGAGTAGACATTTGTCAGTTTACTGTTTTAAGTGAATCTAGTACAGTACTAGTACTCTCAGTATCTTTCACTTCTGTCCTCCTACTGAACACATCTGATTCATTTGATATGTTCCCATTAACAAATTGCTTCAGTAAACTTAAGGGCTTTTGTCCAAGCTTATGGAGTTGAAGTGTTTTGGTAGGGGTGAACAGAAATCAGAACACACTTTTTTTTTAATGAAAAAATTTTATAGATGAAAAAATATATTCCTATTTAGGCAAATAGATACTAATTATTCAGAAATGGACTCAGCATATTATATGTTTATCATAAAATATTTCCAAAAAAGAAGCACTACATGATACTGTAACCACAGCCTGCACAACGAAGGACTTACTGTATTTTTCCACATGTTGGGTAAACCACATAATGTACAAGTAGTAAAACAGCTCTAGCCACAAATATGCCTGCATATTTCCAGCTCCTAGTCCTTTTCAATTACTTGGATTTCTTCTCTTACAGTGATAAGAAAGCCCTTCAAAATGTTTAAAAGAACCAAACAGTATGTTATATAAGAGAAGTTCCAGTAAATTTAAAATTACTTGGATGCTAATAAGAATAGGAAATGCCTTTGGTGTTTTGTGAAATTACAAGAAAGATTAGAAGCTATTTACATTAGTGTGACTAGTCAAAGACTAAAGATTCTACAACATTTATATGCTGAAGATAATGTTTCTGTGATTGTATATAAATAGACTCAGAATTCACAGAGCAAGATGAATCCTTCGCTATGATGTACTTGACAAACTATCAACATAAATTATGTGTAATGTTTTTGCAACAGCAAATCAGGGTTAGGAGAAGGAAGAAAAAATACAAAGTGAGTGAGCCATTTCAAAGAAGAGTTTACTTACATATGATTAAATTCTTTTGTTCACTTGGTTAACACATATAATATTGCATAGCTTCTCTCTCTAGCCTCTGCTTAAAGTTGGAGGGCTATCATAGCAAACCAATACTTGTGCTCATGAAACTACCAGCTCTTATGATGGCAAAGTAAAAGCAAACAAGAATACATTTAAGGCTGACTTCACATAGTGACGACTTGGTTTGCTTTATTTAAACAGGATGATGTTGTTGTTGAAAGCTCATGACTGTGCAGTAGAGACTTTAAGTAGATCAGGTGTTCACTGTGGAGATGCATCTGAGGCATTAGAAGGAAGTAGCCCTGTATGACAGGAGCAGGTGCAGTCCAGGCAGAGGGAATAACTGCTGCAAGGGCCCTGGGGCAGGGGTGAGTTAGGAATGTTGAGGAAAAGAAAAATTGGCATACTTGGGATTCAGGTGTCAAAGAATAATAGTGGGTGAGGCTGGAGAAGAGCAGAGGCCACAGGAAGGAATTCACACTTTCTCTACATGCACCGAGACACCCGACACTGTGTACCCTGCTCTGTATTTCCATAGATTCATCGAGCTGAAGTGTCACAAGTGGATCGGGTGTAGTGAGAGGTGAGATAAGAACAGAAGCTGGGAGCCAGATTGGAACCTTTGCAGTGATCAAGGGAAGCAGATGGAGGTAGCTGGCATCAAGGTAGCAGTAATGAAGATGGGAGGAGATTTAATGAGTTTTGGTTGTAATTTTGGAATATAGCCAGTAAGACCTGAAGATAGTCCATAGAGTAGAGGTGGTGGGATATAGAAAAAGGAAAAATGATAACTCTGACTGATGAATATGCTGCAGGAGGCCTGAGGAGGTACTGGCAAGAAAAGTCTTGGCGGTCAAGTAATACTGATATTGGATCAGAGCAGGGGGTAGTTAAGTCTTGTACCCAGAGTGCCTGCACCATCACCAGCAGATGGTCAGACAGCTTCCGCTTCAGGCTTCCCCAGATGACAGCACCTTTGGAAACCACTTCATTAATGAGCCCAGTGTCATCCAGACAATCATATGCTAAATATTGAAATAGTTTTGAGACCTTTAAAAAAATCAATATGATACCAAAAACATGTATTTTAAAAAAGCTATTAATTTCAAAATCTGATAAAGAGAATTTCCCTTTCTATTTTACTTAGCCTAGTCTACATAAAGATGGCAAGTTTAAGAAGCTTGAAAATCGATCACACAGAAATGAGGAGAAAAATCTTCCAGATTTTATGAGAATTTGGAATGTGGAACAATCAAAAAGCTTATAAGTTTTTCTGGATTTCTAGAAAGGGTTAGAAATGAGGAAGTGACATCACTTAGAAATAGAAAGTATTTTGTTTTGGCATCAAGGAAAACTTTGTAGGTTTAAGAGGTAAAATACTTCAGTATTCTCTGATGCTTGCAGCCCTAGTAGATCAAGTTAGAAAACGATTAGTTCTGGGTAATTAAGACCGTCTATCAAAAGCAGGGGAGCACAGTATTCTCTAGTGTTAAAACAGACTTATATGTCTGTGGAATGAATGAAAGCACTTCCTGTTACCAGATGTAACTGAGTACAGGCCAAAGTGCACCAGCAATGCTGTTCATTCCGTTTTAGTAGCAGCAAGGATTTTAATCTACTCAACAGAAAAGCACAGAGAAAGAGATTTTATCACACAGACATGAAAACTTTACAATTTGTAGACTATTTTCTCCAAAAGTAGATAATTTTACCTTTTAGTTGTTTGGTTTTTTTAAAAATAGGTAAGGAAAAATATTTTAAATAATTTTATCCCCAAATACCTTAAAAGTAAGGACAAATTTGCATAAATTTACTGATGAACACCGAGATTTGTTCTCAAGATATAGTGACTGAAGCATGCAATTAAAAATGACTAAAATATACAAAATTAAAGGTAGAAAATTCTTTTCATCAATAGTAAGCTATAGAGTGGAAGATATTTGCAATATTCACAACTGACAAAAGTTTCACATGCAAAATATTTAAAGAACATAACAGGTAATGAAGTGGGCAAATACTTGAATAGGCATGCACGGAAAACATATATGAATAGCTAGTAACTATATAAAATGCACTCAATGTCACTATAAATTAAGGACATGCAAATTGAAATCATAATTTAATGGTATGCAAATAATAGAAAGGATAAAAATTTTTGAAAAGCAAGCTAAATTCTAAATTGTGGAATAACTTGACCTTTGATACCTAGCAGGAATGAATATAAATATACACATACACTTTGTCGATGTCCAAGAAAGCTGAGGATATCTTTCATCTATGACCTAGTAATTCTACTCGTAAGTATATGCTCAAAAGAAATATGTATACATCTGAACCAAAAGACATACACAAGAATGTTCATGGTGGCAGTATTTATAAGAGCCAAATGGTGGTAACAAATTAATGCCCCTTAGTAGAAGAATGGATAAGTGGATTGTAGAGACTATAGCAGAGAGTGTGACAATAAATTAGCCACTGCTAAATACAAGAACACAAATGTGAAACTCACAGACATAACATTAAGGAAAGAAAGCCACAAAAAGAATGTATATAGGCTCCCACTTATATACGATTTAATGACAATCAAAACTTGTCTATGATTTTAGGATCAGAACGGATTTTACTTTTGGAGAACAAGATGACATTAGGAATTGAAAGAAAATACATAGGGATTTAAGAGATACTAGTAATTAGACATTGTCATAATACATTGTGGCAACATCAATGTTCATTGTGTGATTTTTTTTCAGCAAGCTTACATATAAGATTCATATAGTAAGTTATATTTTAAGTATTTATGTGTATAAAGCTATATGTAAGTTAAGCTATAATTAAATAAATGTAATATTGTCAGTTACATTTCAGTTAAAATTTTGTTTAAAATGCACAAAGAAAGGAATTAAATAAGTTACAAATTTTAAATCATGAACATAACTCAAGAAGCATAAAACTACCTATAATTAAGTGAAAAAACAAGAGAAACAGATTCTAAACCTTATCCAGTTGGAACAGCAAACTAGAGTCATAAGGTGAAGCTCAGTCATATAAGTATAAAATCGTTCTGATATGTGTAAAGGAACAATAGCCTGTTCTCAAACAGTCAGTGGTGTTTCCCAAGAAATCCAAGGGTTGCACGTAGGAATGGTGAAGTGTTTAAATTTTTGTCTAAATAGTCTTGATTGAATACACTAATCTTTGCTTAAAATAGGTAAATAAATGTATGGAATATTAATAAACATATACTGAAAATAGAATTTAAAAAGCAAAACTGCCAGTCATTTCAAAGTGAGACAACATTCAGAGACAACTTTCCATAAAGCACTTAAAAATTAGTAGAGTATAAAAGAACCACATCTTCTCTATCTAGTCTCTAGTTGATGGACATTTGGGTTGTTTCCAAGATTTAGCGATCACAAACTGTGCTGCTATAAACATGGGTGCACATACATTGCTGTGACATGAATCTTTTAATTCCTTTGTATATATACCTAGCAGAGCAATGGCTGGGACCTCCAATGTTAGCTTATTGAGGAATCTGTATACTGATCTCCACAGAGGTTGTACGAGTCTTCAAATGGGACCTCCAATCTATGCTTATTGAGGAATCTCCATACTGATCTCCACAGAGGTTATACGAGTCTACATTCCCACCAACAGTGGAGAAGGGTTTGCTTTTCTCCACAGCCTCGCCAACATTTGTTGCTGGCTAATTCTGAAATGGCAGCCATTCTTTGTGGAGTGAGATGAAATCTCAGTGTCGTTTTCATCTGCATCTCTCGAATGACCAATGATGTTGAACATTTGTTCATATACTTTTTAGCTCCTCTTACTTCTTCCTCTGAAAAGTATCTGTTCATTTCAGATGCCCATTTTTGAATTGGGTCTTTAAATTTGGGTGGGCTGATTTTTTAAGCTCTTTATATATTCTAGATAGTAGCCCTTTGTCTGAGAAACAGCTGGTAAATATTCTTTCCCACATTGTTGGTTGCCTTTTCATTCTGTTGGTGGTTTCCTTTGCTGTGCAGAAGCTTTTTAATAGAATGAGATCCCATTTGTTGATTTCTTCTCCAATTCTTGTGCTACAGAGAAGATGTGGTTCTTTTATAGAATGGACTATTACTCTGCCATTAAAAATGATAAGATTGAGTCATTCATACTCAAATGGATGTACCTTGAGGATGTCCTCATAAGTGAAATGAACAGGTCACAGATGTGTAAATATCGTTATCTTTTCTCTGGTATGAGAAAATGAAGTTGTAAATGAGTTGTAGTATGTATAGTTGATACTATGAAATAGAAAATATTTAAAAGGGAAGAGAGTGTAGGGGTAAATCATGAAGGGAAAATGAATGTGGTAATAATAAAGGAAAAAGGAAACAATTTATGAATATAGGGGGTGGGAAGTTGCAGCATGGGGGTAAAGGGAAAAAATAAAAATCAAGTCATGTCACACTCTAGTACAAACCCTCAATGTTGGATGTGATGATGATGTGTATTCATAATGTACAAATAAAGATTTAAGAAAAAAATCAGTAGGGTAGAGTGAGAATTCTCATTGGTGGTGTAATACTATGTGGTCAGATTGAATGGAGAAGAGTTACATGTAAGAATGAAGATTGGAATTCAACAGTTTCTCACTTCTAGCCAAGCAAAACAGAAGAACTCAGATGAAGCCTCTCTGTGTTGTGTCCTTCATCAAGAGCTCTCTGTGTTGGAGGAAAAGATTCGAGGCTGAACATCCCTGAGCAAGAGAGACAAGGAAGTTAACTGGACTTGGAAGTACACACCCTGAGTCAAGGCAAGGTCTCCATGTGAAGACCTTGGTGTTGCTGAACACCGTCCAAGAGGCTTGTTGAGGAAATGGGCAATAGGAGAAGGGAAACATAATGAACTTGATGTTAAATACACCCTGCTGGACTTTACTGCCTCCAGTGAAAACAGTGGTATGGTTATTAATTTGTCTGTAGGGAGGAGGACTGGGTTGCTGAAGATGGGGTGCTCAAAGAAGCCACTCCAAGGACATGATATTTGCACTTAGATCACAAGGATGTAAAAGAGCCAATCAAGTGAAATGTTCCTGGCAGGAGAAAAACTAGCTCAATGACTGTAACTGAACTACAGACTCTGGTGGTTCGAAAAACAAAGTCATTGCAGGTTTCTTTTTCTTTTAGGTTCAAGTCTGTGAATTGTGCTTAATGATCTTATTTGTCACTGATTCTATTTTCTTCATAAATTCGAATTTGCAGTCAAATAAGACTTTTCCTTTGAAAGATTTACACAGAAGGAACCAGTGACTAGAAATATCTTACTATGAAGCTAGTGACCTATGAGGAAAAAAAAAAATGGGCTTCCTATTCCTGTAATTCTGGAATCTGGTTTTCTAGAAGTCTTACTTTTATGGGGAGCAAAGCTTCCTTTTGGGACAAAAGCAACAGTGATTGTATTCTGTTGGACTTTTAGGCTGCCACACAGCCACTTGCTTTAAACAATGAATTAACAAGCAAAGGAAGAAAATTACCACGTGAGCTGGATGATTGATCACAGTGCTGGAAGGACAATTACCCTCCCCAGCTGGGTAGAGAGTAGTATGTGTGGAATGCGGGAGATTCCCCTGGGGCACTTTGTACTTTCACTTTCCCAGATTAAAGTCTGTAGAAACTAGAAAAACCCAGTTCAGGGAGGGTTGCTATACAAACCTTTTGAAGTGGAGAGTTTGGAACACCCAACAGGTAAGAAGCTACCACCAGCTGAGATACTCCTGAGGGCAAAAGAAAGATGAAATTCACAGCATAAGCCATGTGACTAGAGAAATGGTTACTACTGTAGTTCTGAGTACTTATTTCATTTTTTATAGGGAGACTAATATTTTTATTAATACTTTTGTTTTCTTTTTCAACTTTTCAGAGGAAGAAGTAAGAGGAACTAAGAAGTAATGAAGAAATGCTCAACATCATTGGTCATTCGAGAGATGCAGAAGAAAAAAACATGAGATTTCACTCCACTCCACAAAGAATGGCTGCTCTTTCAGAATTAGCCAGCAACAAATGTTGGTGAGGCTGCGGAGAAAAGGGAACTCTTTTCCACTGATGTGGGAATGTAAACTCTTACAATCCCTGTGGAGATCAGTGTGGAGATTCCTCAAAAAGCTAGGATTGGAGGTCCCATTTATCCTGGCCATAGCTCTGCTAGGTATATATACAAAGGAATTAAAAGATTCATGTCACAGCAACATATGTGCACCCATGTTTATAAAAGCGCTGTTTGTGATTGCTAAATCTTGGAAACAACCCAAATGTCCATCAACTAGACTGGATAGAGAAGATGTGGTTCTTTTATAGAATGGACTATTACTCTGCCATTAAAAATGATAAGATTGAGTTATTCATACTCAAATGAATGTACCTTGCAGATGTCCTCATAAGGACTTGAAATAAACAAGTCACAGATGCATAAATACCATATCTTTTCTCTGGTATGAGAAAATGAAGTTGTAAATGAGTTGTAGTATGTATAGTTGATACTATGAAATAGAAAATATTTAAAAGGGAAGAGAGTGTAGGGATAAATAATGAGGGGAAAGTGAATGTGATAGTAGTAAAGAAAGAAGGAAGCAAAGATTATGTATGTAGGGGATGAGGGTTGCAGGGCAGTGGAAAGGGGAAAAATGAGAATCAAGTCGTGTCATATTCTGGTACAAACTCTCAATGTTGAATGCGATGATGATGTGTGTTCATAATGTACCAATAAAGATTTTTTTTTAAAAGATGTCAATAATGTTATACTTTATGGCTCAGTATGTAAATAATTAAGTTACAGAATATCAATAGAAGTGTGAAGAATGAAAATCACAAGATGTTTGCATCTACTTTTAGGAAAAGAGTTACTCTAGTTTTGTTGTTTATCTCATTTTCAGTGGAAACATGACTCTATTATAATTTCTGTTGGAAAGTAAATATGCTTTAAGGTGATATGGATGGATAGAAGTTGATGAGGAATGGATGGGAGTGGCTGTGTAAAGTGTAAACTTGTCTAGAACAAATGGTTCCCAGCATTCACATCCCTGCATACTGTAGTTAAGCTAGGCCACAAGAGAATGTACAAATAAGGAGGCAGTTTCTCTGTAATGTGTGCTTGAGCGGTTGGAGCAGATAACTCCTGCAGCTGGTTCCTGCTGCTGCTCATCAGCTGGGTTATTGCATCTGCACTGGCAATGTTAGACCAGCAGTGGAACCACTTTCCTTTGCATTGTCCTTCAGCTTTACTCTGAGCCAGGTGTAAGCCGCCCTTTTACTCCAGCTCCCCTGCAGTGCACATGCATTTCAGTGAGGTGAAGACCTTGAGAACCAGCATGGATCCAGTATATCCCTGGGTTCCAGGTATCTCATACTGGACATTTTAAATAAAATCAAAGTGGATCAGGGACCTAAATACTAAAACAGACACACTAAACCTGCTACAAAACAGGTTAGGTAAAACTCTTGCAGACATTAGTTTAGGGAAAGATTTCATGAACAAATCCTCCATAATACAAGAACTGGTAAAAGAAATTGATAAATGGGATCTCATCCTATTGAGAGGTTTTTGAACAGCAAAAGAAACTATCAGCAAAGTGAAAAGGCAACCAACAATATAGGAAAGAATCTTTATCAGTTGTTTGTCAGAAAAGGGGTTACTATCTAGAATATATAAAGAGCTTTAAAAAAATCACAGTGGTTCTGATGCCTGTCTTGCAAGCTCAAGGACCTGGGTTCAATCCTCGGTAACCACACACCATACTGGGCGTGGAGACTCACCCCAGCAGCAACCAGTACCACATACCACAGTGTCAGGCATGGTGGCTCACGCCTGTAATCCCAGCACTCCAGGGGCAGAGGCAGGAGGATTGCTTTGATGTGAGTTTGAGGCTGAGCTCAGGGCCAGTCTAAACCACAAAGCAAGACCCTGTCTCAAAAAACCTAAAAAAGAAAAAAGAAAAAAGAAAAAATGAGTTTAAAAAAATCAATCCACCCAAATTTAAAGACCTGTTTAAAAATGGGCATCTGAAATGAATAGACACTTTTCAGAGGAAGAAGTACGAGGAGCTAAGAAGTATATGAAGAAATGTTCAACATCACTAGTCATTCGAGAGATGCAAATGAAAACAACATTAAGATTTCATCTCACTCCACAAAGAATGGCTGCTATTTCAGAATTAGCCAGCAACAAATGTTGGCAAAGCTGTGGAGAAAAGAAAACCCTTCTCCACTGTTGGTGGGAATGTAGACTTGTACAACCTCTGTGGAGATCAGTGTGGAGATTCCTCAAACAGCTAGGACTAGAGGTCCCATTTGCTAGGTATATATGCAAAAGAATTAAAAGAGTCATATCACAGTGACATATGTGCACCCATGTTTATAGCAGCTCAGTTTGTGATTGCTAAATCTTGAAAACAACCCAAATGTCCATCAACTGGAGACTGGATAAAAAAGTTGTGGTTCTTCTATACAATGGAATATTACTCTGCCATAAAAAATGATAAGTTGGAATCAATTATACCTAAATGGACATATCTTGAGGATATCCTCATAAGTGAAATTAATAGGTCACAGATGTGTAAATATCGCATCTTTTCTCTGGTATGAGAAAATAAGGTTGTAAATGAGTCCTAGAATTGTATGTTATATATTGTGAAATAGAAAATAGTCAAAATGAAATGGGGTGAAGGGGGAAAAATAATGAGATTATAACAAAAAAGAAAGAAAATAAAATTTATGTATATGGGGGTGGGGGTGGTATGGTGGGTAGGGCTGTGGGGGAAAAATGAGAATTAAATTGTGTCACATACTGGTACAAATCCTCATTGTTGAGTGCAATCATGATGTGTATATGTAATGTACCAATAAAGATTAAAAAAAAAAAAACAAATAAATCCCAGCTTGTCTTTGCTGTTCCCTACTTCAGACTATCTTGTCTTCATTACCACCGAATGTTAGCACTGGTAACTAAATGCTCTCCTGAAACCTCATGCAGTCAAAGGTGGAAGTTTTAGAAGTGGCTAGATCTAGGGTGAGTGAATGTGGGTTAAAGTGTGATACTGAGATTAAGGAAATGTAGAACTGGATTAGTCCACTGATTAATAATTCTGGGTTAGAGAAAGGGAAGCCTAATTTTGGTTGTGGGTGGCCTCACCCAAAAAGTTTGTACTCTGTTTGGGACAAAAGGGAAAGGAAGGCTTGCTGTTACTGCTGCTTCGCTACCTCTTACCTGTTCTACCATGGGCTATTTCTTGATTGCAATATCCCTCTACCATGGTACCTGCCTTGGAGCCAGCTGACTCTGGACTGAAACTTCTACAAGCTGTGAAACCTTTCCTCTTTTAACTTTGAGAGTCAGGTATTTTGTCTTAACAATGAGAAAAATAATCACCTGCCCTGTGATCTTTAGGTTCCAACATTAAAATAGCAAACATAACAGCCTTATAACTACTCATACTTGCATTAGATAAAATTCTATTAAATTCCTATCTATATAGCGATTCTGCTTTTCTGATTGAAATTTATTTGTTACACAGAGATAAATCTAACAAAAAAGGCTCAAAAAATTCACATTGGAAATCGCAAAACTTTGCAGACATTAATCAAAGAAAACCTAAATAAACAGATGGGCAGATATATACTATGTTCATGAACTGAAAGTCTCAATGTTGTGAAGGTGCAAGTTTCCCTGTTTGTCTAAGATCTGACCCAATCTCAATTAAAATTTTAGTTTGCACTTTTTGTAGAAAATTTAAAGATTGACTACATTCAAATGCAGAGGATCTATAATAGATTAAAGAGTTTTGAAAGAGATGGTACATATTGAACAGTTTACCTTGTTTGGTTTCAAGTCTTATCCTAAAGATGCTGTAACTGAGAAATTTTAGCATTAGTGAAAATATTATCATATGTATCTATGGTGCCAAATAAGTGGGATGTCTAGGAAGTAGGAAATTCATATAGACACTTCTTGCTTCCATGTTCTATAAATAAACTCAAATATTGAAAAATTTAAAGACATTGAACATCACTAATCATGAGGTATATGTAATTTGAAACAATAATGAGATACCATCACCCACCCAAATGAATGATAAATGCTAAGCATTTTCAAAGATATAGAGCAACTGGAACTTGATATATTGCTGATGAGGATAAAAAGGTGAATTTGGGAAGAATTTTGAAACACCTAGAAACCATCTGAAAGTTCTTTAAAAAGCTAGATCTATACCTGCCAAACAGTGGAACCATTCCGCTTTTAGGTAAATATCCACACAAAAAAAAGTGTATGTCTGCAGAAAGCCTCATAGATAAAAATTCATTGTAACTTAATTATAATGGTACCAAACCAAACAAACAAACAAACAAACAAACAAAAAAAACCCAAATGTCCACCAATAGTTCAATAAATAAGTACATTCCAACATGTCTGCACAATGGAATATAACCAAGGGAGAAAAAGTGACAAACTACTAATCTAGGTTGCAAGATTGATGAATTTCAAACTCATCATTATGAATAAAGAAATTGAGTCAAAGGATTCTGTGTATGCAAAGTTCTAGAACATTCAAACAAATCTATAGTGATATGAATAGGCCCAGGTTTACTGGGCAGGGGAAGTAGGGAAAGATAAATTACAAAGAGTCAGGAGGAAATGTTTATGAGTAGTGAAACTGTTCATTGTTTTAACCATGGAGAAAAATCTCAAGGGTGTATATGTAGGTTCAAATTCATCAATTGTACTTTTTATATATAGGAAGCTTATTATACTTTGTTTATACCATCAATATAGTTGGTGAATATAGCAACAGAATTGTAAAGCAAAACCAAATAAAAGAATTATTCCTGTCCTATATTTTGACTTGAAATGTCCCACAAAGGCCCAGGTGTTTAAAGATTTAGCCCCCAGCTTGAGGCTATTTGAAGACAGTGGAAACTTTAAGAAGTGTTTCTTCTGAAAGGTCTTGGGATCACGGGGAATGTGCTCTCAAAGAGAACAGTGGGATCTGGACTCTTTTTCTATCTTTTTCTTTTCCTTTCTGGCTATGAAATGAGCGGTTTTCCTAGGCTAAGCACTTCTGCAGTAATGTGCTACCTGGCAACAGGCCCAACAGCAGTGAGATTAATTGATCATAGACTGGAATGTCTAAGCTGTGAGCCAAAGCGAACCTTTTCTCATTGTAAGGTGATTATCTCAGGTTTGCATAGAGTCATAGAAAGCTAATGCAACCTGAAAAAGTTTATTCTAACCCAGCACAGTTTCTGATACTTTGCAGTGGATATGTGTTATTTTTTATCCTCTTCTCTGGCCGCATCTCTCCTGGATGCTGTTTTCCTCTCCACTGGTCAGGACAAGGCTGTGTGACCTGGGGCGTGGTGGTCATGTTACACTCTAGGCCGATACAGAGATGGCTGTGTAATTCAAGCCAAGGTGCTCTGTGTCCTTCTTCAAGATTAAAATGGATCTGGTGGAAAAAACTATTTCTTTACTGACATTAGAACTTTGGGATAGAGTGTAGGACTGCTGGGAGATTTGTTCCACCACTGTGTGGAGAATATCTGTCTGGACTTAGAATAAAACTGGCATGTGGAAGGGAAAGATGAAGGAAAGGACTTGGGGAAGAAAGTAGAAAGAGAAGGCGATAGTTAAGAAAGAGGGGAGGACAAGAGAATGAATGAGAAGGAAGGGAAGAAAGGAGGCAGGGAAGGAAGGAAAGGAGGAATGAAAGGGCCTTGGCAGTATTCGCTCTCTAGGTCAGCTTCAGCTTGGGCCTTTCACAGTATAAATGAACTAACCCAGGATGGTTCCCTATTTAGCTTAAGATGCTTCAGGTTTCTGTCATTTCCACAAGAGAGAGTCTTGGATAGTACAATGTTCGTTCAGGGCCATTCTCTTAGACTGAGGAGAGAAGTGAGATTTGCTTTATTCTCTTTCACCTGTTGCATCTGTGTTTAGAAAGTAGTTCCTTCTGCTACACCACTGATACATAAAAGATGAGATCCCTCAGCAGGCATTTCTCTGAGGACTTCTCTGTTCTCTTGCCTAGCTAGAGGGTACGTTTCTTAAAGTTTCTTTGTGTTATAGGATGTGAGCTATATTTTTTTCCTGGCAGTTTTAGTCCCTAGTGGGTAATAGAAGTGGAAGTTTAAAATGGATGAGTTAGCTGGGGAGAGAAGGTGGTAATAAATCAATATGTTTCCCTAATTCCTTCTTTCCCCATTCCATGAAGTGTGGGTGACCCATGTTACTGCTTCTCAGTTGAGCTACATTAGTTAATAAGTCATAAGATTTGGCCCTGATCTCAGCATATCATCTGCCAAACTCATTTTATCATGTAGATAATAAGCTTTTATGTATTTTTTGGTTTACTCTCTGGGAATTAATAGAAATTTGGGAGAAAATGAACCACGTGGTACTTGTACCCTTCATGCTTAAATAGTTTGAAACATAGTCTTTTGAGATATGTTAGTTTTTTAAAAATTAGTCTTTTAAGTCTTAAAATATTTATAGCTTTTCCATTAATGTTTCTCTGTTCTGAAAACTCAAATGTGTGAATTTCTGGACAGAAAGCCAGACCAGTGCCCCCAAGGTGAAGTGTAAACTTAGTCTACCACCTCTACAAAAATAACCCTGCTTTCAAAAGATCAGCAGGCAGAGCATAGAGAAATGACTAGCATTTGAGGAGATGATAGATTCTAGATTCTATGGAACCTATTCCCAAAACAAAATTGGAAGGTCCTCTTCCTAGGGCTCGTCTTTCCTTCTTAGCGCCTTCCTCTTACAGATGTGACGTAAGCAGCCAGGTGATAATCAAGACTGAGAGCATGTGAGGAAAGTCACAGAAGAGGTAGTTTTCTCTGGAATTATTTATATCTGGAGACTCATTACACTTTTTCCAGGAATTTCCACCGTTACAATTTGGTCTTGTCTATAAGAGATCATTCTTACTTGACTTTTGAATTATTGAAGGGACACTGCCTAAGATTTACATCTCATTTCTGTAAATGTCTTGTGTTATGCTTTTCCTCAAGTAGCAAATGGACTTTTTAGAGACAAAGAAGTATACAGATGGTGCTTCTAGAACCTCAGTGGAGAAACATGCAGAGACCTGATTGAGTCTGAAAAGGTTACACCACAGCCCACAGCCTCTAACATTCCAACCATATTCTTTTTTTTTTTTTTTAGGTTTTTGGAGACAGGGTCTCTCTTTGTGGTTCAGGCTGGCCCTGAGCTCAGCCTCAAACTCACATCACAATCCTCCTGCCTCTGCCTCCGAGTGCTGGGATTACAGGCGTGAGCCACCACGCCCGGCACTGTGGTATGTGGTACTGGTTGCTGCTGGGTGTGGGTCTCCACACCCAGTATTGTTATGTGGTTACTGGGGAATCGAACCCGGGCCCTTGCGCTTGCAAGACAGGCGCCAGAACCACTGAGCTAACTCCCCGGCCCTCCAACCATATTCTTAACACTCACAAAAAAGGAAATCATACAAAATTTGTAGTCAGAATATTGGCCTTAAATATTGGAATAATTTTTATTATATTTTGTCATAAAATACAGTATGCTTTCCATATTATTACCTCATTGCTGGATGATACCTTGGTCCTTCTAATACAGTACCATGGATCTCTTATACTTATGCTCAGAGAATTTATCTTTGAAGAATGGACTCCTAATTTAAGATATTTAAACCCCATTAAATTTAAGTCATGAAAAAATACACAGAAAACTTTTGTTCTTTGTTAATTCTCCTTATTCTCATATGCTTCCAACTTGGTGGTGAGAATATAGTGTATAATTAATAATCTATATAAAACATTTTTATTTTGAACAGATGTTCCTAAAACACACTGAGCAGTAACTAAATCAGGTCATCAAGATGGAAATCTTCCTCACAGACCCCAAAATAATTATATGTAAATTTATTAGGGAATTTTAAATATAAATTTTAGTTGATTTAGTAATGTTTCTAGTCACCATTTATAATGTGACTTTAAAATTCTACTGTACCTTGGTGATGCTTTACATAGCTATTGTTAATATGATCTATTTATGAAAGAAAGTGAGAAAATGATATGGCTAATCTTCATGACTTGGACATAAATCTTTACTCTTTTGCAATAAAACACGTTTCTAATAATGCTGAATACACTTTCCACTGTATCTAATTCCCCTGAGTATTAGCCACTCTACATTCTTGAGATTATGATACATACTTCCAAATGAACCAGATGTTCTTCAGATTCTGATATGAAAGTTCTCATTAAAATGTGCTCATGCATGTGTGTGTGTGTGTGTGTGTGTGTGTGTGTGTGTATGTGTGTGTGTGCGTGTATAGTTGTCTCTTCAGGGGCTTATGTTTACAAAGACTTTAAAAGTTAAGAGGTTTCAATTGTTATTTACTTATTTATTTAATTAGAGCAGAGATGTTACTGGACAAAATGCTTGTGAGAAAATCCTTCTGATAATGTCCATGGACTGTTCCAGCAGTGTTGCTATAATATAAATTTCCATGAAAGACACACAAAAAATGTTAGTCTCTGAACGGATACGGTTTTAGCTAAACAAAGGATGAGTCAGATTAGTCCAGCTTGTTGGGAAACTGAGGCTGTTAGGTTTACTTACAGAGCCAGGGGTGACTTGCAGGCTGCAACACCTTCAAAGTTGCCAACTCCTCTGTCTTAGGCTGCTAGTTTTATAGATTCTAATTAAAACAGTAAAAGTGGGATGAAAAGCAAGAAACATAAGGAAAAGTTGTGTGACTCTATTTCCATCCTATCCTTATCAGAAAACTCTACCAGTTTCAGGAGCACCAACTAACCAGGGTGGTGGATGACCTTGTGCTGTAGGCTGACAAGCAGGGTAACCTCATGGAAGGAAGTGGAGTCACAAGATGGGATTGACTTGGCTAGGGCTTGGAGGATGATTCCAACTATGGTCGTTTATGTGATATTCAATCTTGTTTTGTATGATTTCTAAACTTTTACAACATATCTATGAACTCTCTTGAATGTATTTAGTAAAACCAGTGAAAGGACCCAAAAACATCCTCTGCATTTATAGTTAGTTAAAAATCATGCAATTCAAGAAGTTCAATACATGGAAAAGAAATAGGAATCTATTGAAAGAAACCATTTATGCACATGCAAAGGAATTCAAGGGTATTTTTAAGATTGTTCTTATCTAAAAGTTATTTTTATATAAGAATGTATAGTCATAGAATTTCAGCCTTTCACAATTCACTTTAGTTTGTTGCAGGTATTTGATACAGATTCAAATACTCAAAGCAGTGAAACTTAAGTTGAACTAAAATATGTTCCTATGTACTGATTTCCTTAGCAGAACAAATACCACTTAACACTCAAGAGTAAGTCCAGGGTGGGCAGGTTCAGAGTGGGTGGCTCAGTGAGCACTGGACTGGGAAGGCCATGGAAAGTCCTTGGCTTTGTTCTGGATGAGATGGGAAAGCCTGGGCCTGTTTCCAGGAAAAGAGCAACAAGATCTTGACCACAAACTGACCTACATTTTTACAAGGCCATTCAAAATTGGGGTTTTCTTTTCTGTTCTGTATTACTTACTTTATTCTACTTTTAAAATAGGACTACACATGGGGTGCCTTCACCAACAAATGCTCATTTGTTATCATTGTGGAGAGTGAGAAATCCAAGATCAAGCTGAGGCAGCTCTGTTTCCGGGAGGAAACCAGGGAGGACCTTCTGCCTGGCTTATGGACAACCATCTTCTGAACGTGTCTTTTCATGCAGGGTGGGGACTGCATTCATTTGAACCCTACAAACTGGCTTCCAATAGTTTTTCCTCTAAGTTCCATAAAATTGGAGGTTAAAGGCTCAAAATGTGAATCTTAGGGAGATATAAGTGCACAGCCCATAATTCAGCTACCTTTTATAATACACTATAATATACTGTTACTTTACTGTTATTCTTATGATAATTTAGTTCTTTCATGAGGAAAACACTGGCACAACCTTGTAGCATTTATAAATAATATCACATTACTATGAAATAGCATTTTCTACTTCTTAGGCATCTGTCAACGCATCTGTACTTTATCATTGATATAAAAGTCTTCAAGATTATGAATTCAAGATTATGAATTTATTCTATATGAAGAACTTTTCACCAGCAAATATTTCAGTATTTATATATGGCTCCAATGTGTCAAATTAAAAGCTTCCTTCCTAAGATTCTCTGACATCGTTATTCAAAATAATTGCTACACATTAAGCAAGTAAAACATTTCATTTTGCTATAATGACCAATCAAACTTCTGTGATGTTCTGCATGTGCTCAAGGAAATAAAAAACACAGTTTCTCTATTTTTACCCACTCACCACTCTCTTTTCTCTGCCATAATATTTATAATTTTTGCCTCCTGGTCTCTCTCTCTATAATCTTTATTTTATTTTATTTAAAAAGTTTTGAATTGACAGATATTGTTACATACATATGGTGCACCCTGTGATGGTCTAATGCACGTCTGTGATGCCCAATGATCAAATTAGACTATTGGTTGTCCATCAAGTTCAGACGCTTGGCATGTCTTATGCTGGGCCATTCACAGTCCTTTCCCCTAGCCATTTTAAATGGTCACACAATTGTTGCCAGTTATCATGACTTTTCTGGGTTACAGAACATCAGCATTTAATTTTACTGTATTTTTGTGTCTAAATCCCAGTCGCTATCCATTTAATTTTTCATTGCTTATATCAGATCAATTATTTTTTCAATTACCACATATTTGTGAATATATATGGTATTTGTCTGTCTGTGTCTGGCTTTCTTCACTTAACATAATATTCTCTAGTTCCACTTGTGTTACTCAAACAAAAGGCTTTTATTCTTTTTAATGACTAAATAATATTCCATTTTGTTTATATGTCACACCTTATCAGAACACTGGTGAATGAATACCTAGGTTGATTCTATATCTGTTCTACTATGACCTGAATTATAAAGAGGAGTGTAGTGCCTCTCGGAAATCCAAGGTTCATTTTCTTTGCCTATATACACCTACTAGTGGAATTGCTGGATCATACATGTTTAGTGAGATGATCATGGTGATCATCATGTTTAGTTTTTGTGGAACTCTTGTTGTGGTTTGTGTCTAGATAACCCTGAGAACCTCATCTCTCATACATGAGACTGTAGGAAGAGAACTGCGAGATGATACAGCTAATTTGCTGTTAAGAAGTAGGGCTTGGTCGGAGGAGGCAGGTTGCTCAGCCAAGACTGAGAAGGGCTTCTTCTGGCTATCACAACAACAGCAGCTTTCTTCAACCAGATCTTTCCACTGTGCCTTATCACCTTGGAGCTGAGTGACTACAGAATGAGAGCATGAGTCAGAATAACAAACCTCTCTTCCTTTAAATTTCGAGTGTCAAATGTGGCATCCTAACAATGAGAAACAACTAAAACAACTTCCACAGTGTTTTTCCAATGCCTGTATGAATTTATATGTCTACCAAGCATATAAGGTACTTCTTTCTCCACATCCTCACCAGGATTCCCTGACTAGTGATGTGAAATACTTCATATACCCATTGGGTATTTGTATCTTCTTTTGAGAAATATCGATACAGACTACTTGCTATTTGTTGATTCACTGACTGGTTGATGTCGGGCCCTGTGCATACTGAACACACCCTATCAATTGACCTACACCCTCAGCCTTTGCTCATTTTAAAATCATATTTCTATTACTGTTGAGTTATTTTCATTATTTATATATTTTAGAAATTGATCTCTTTTCAAATGAATTGTTTCAAAATGTTTTCTCCATTTGGGAAATTGTCTGATCAGTTTGTTGGCTGATTTCTATTTTGTGCAGAACCTTTTTGGTATGATACAACCCCACTTGTCTATTTTTCCTTTTGTTGCTGCTTTTGACATCTTACTTTAAAAACATCTTTGCCTCTGCCAATGTCCTGAAGTATTTTCCATATTCTCCTTCTAGAAATTTCATAGTTCAGATCTTACATTTAAGTCTGTGGTCCATTTTGGGCTGATGTGCATGTATGGTAAAAGATAGGGGTAAGCAGCTTTTTTGAGGTCTTGTTCATATACCATATTATTCACCCACTGAGAATGTGTAATTCAGTGGCTTTTTAAAGAGAGTTGTCTTGTCTACATCAACTCCACTCTTTCTCCTGTGCATAGTTCAGCTATGCAAGCTGTCAGTCTCAGGTGAACAAAATGTTTTTGCTGTTGTTTGTTTGTTCACCCCACAAGAAAAGCTCAGTTAATGCCATCTCCTTTTTTATCCACCCATTTCTGAGCCTTGGTCCAGGCCTCATGCGTTCTCCTCCCACATGCTTCTCACTAACTGATATCTCCTTGTTCCTACTCTTGTCCTCTCCAAATCCAAATCTGGCCATCTCTCCTGTTTTAAAACTTCTGGCATCTTCTGGTGACTACAAAATAAAGCCGGATACATTTTTGTTTACCTAGTTCTTTCAACACTTGCCTTTAACCTCAGACCTTCCTTCCCTTGTCATTCACCCTAAAAATTCCCATCCCTGTGTTCCAAGGCACTAGGTCTCAGTGCTTTTCTCTTGGTACGTATATAATTTTCTTTGTTCAAGACCATGAAATCTTTTTTTCTTCATTTATTGGTTTATTGGTACATTTTACACATACATCGCAATCACATCTAAAATTAAAAATCTGTACCTGTACATAATATATCTCATTTTTTCCTCTTCCTCTGCCTTCCCTGCCACCCCCACCTATTATATACATAAACTCTGTTTCCATTTTTCTGTTTTTACCATCAAATTTTATCTTTCCTTTCTTTACTTTCCCCTGGCCTCCTTTCCTTTTTCCTTTTGATAATTTTCTTCCTATTTCCTAATAGCTATCATACATTTTAGAACTCATTTACACATTTAGTTTCTCATACTAGAGCAATGATTTGGTATTTACACATTTATGTCCTATTTATTTCACTTATGAGTATGTCCTTAAGGTAACACATTTAGGTATGAATGTCTCTAACTTATCATTCCTTATGACTGAATAGCATTCCATTTTATAAAGAATCATATCTTCCTTATCCAGTCTCCAGTTGATTGACATTTAGGCTATTCCCAAGATTTAGCTATTACAAACTGAGCTGCTATAAACATAGGAGAACATATGTCACTATGGTAAGATACTTTTAGTTCTTTTGTATGTATACCTTGCAGAGAAATAGCCCAGTCAAATGTGACCTGTAATCTTACCTTTTTATGGAATCTCCAGGCTGATTTCCACAGTGGTTGCACCAATCTACATTCCTACCAACAGTGGAGAAGGGTTTATTTCTCCTCTCAATCTCACCAGTATTTGTTGTTGCTTGGTTTCTTGATAGCAGCCATTCTTTCTGGAGTGAGATAGAATCTCAGTGTTGCTTTCTTCTGTATATGTTGAATGACCACTGATGTTGAACACTTTTTCTAATGTTTCTTTGCTGCCTTTACTTCTTCATCTGAAAAATGTCTGTTCATTTCAGATGCCCATTTTTGAATTGAGTGTTTAAATTGAGGGGAAGGCTGATTTTTTTTTTAAGTTCTCTATATATTCTAGATAGTAGTCTTTTATCTGAGGAACAGCTAGTAAATATTTTTCCCATATTGTAGGTTGTGTTTTCATTCTGTCAGTGGTTTCTCTTGCTGTGCAGCAGCTTTTTAATAATATGAAATTCCAGTTGTTGATTCTTTCTGCTAGTTCCTGTGCTGCTGAGGTTTTGTTCAGAAAGTCCTTCCCTATACCAGTGTCTCCAAAAGGTCTACCTAATCTATCTTCCAGCAGGTTTAGTGTTTCAGTTTTAATATTTAGGCCTATAATCCACTTTGATTTTAGGTTCGTGCACGGTGAAAGACAGAGATCTAGATCAAATCTTTGGAGGTTGAAACCCAATTTTTTTTTTTTTTTTTTTTTTAGGTTTTTTTTTTGAGACAGGGTCTCACTTTTGTGGTTCAGGCTGGCCCTGAGCTCAGCCTCAAACTCACATCACAGCAATCCTCCTGCCTCTGCCTCCCGAGTGCTGGGATTACAGGCGTGAGCCACCACACCTGGCACTGTGGTATGCGGTACTGATTGCTGCTGGGCGTGATTCTCCACACCCAGTATAGGTATGTGGTTACCGGGAATCGAACCCGGGTCCTAGCGCTTGCAAGACAGGCGCCGGAACCACTGAGCTAACTCCCCGGCCCCGAAACCCAATTTTTTAAGCATCATTTATTATTAAAGAAACTATCTTTCCTTCATTGAAGGTGATGGGCTCATTTCCAAAAGACAAGCTGGCTTAGTATACCTGAAGTTGTTTCTTCCAGTCACTTCCACTGATCCTTCAGTCCATTTCTTTGTCAGTAACATGCTTTTTTTTTTTTAATCACAGTGGCTTTGTAGTATAGTTTCAAGTTAGGGATTATGATACCCTGCCATGTCCTTATTGTCTAGAATTGCTTTTGTAATTCTAGAAGATTGTCAAGTCTTTCAAATTTCAAACATGGTCTCAGCTTGGTGAAATTTTTCTTGAATGCCCAAGACCATCCACCAAGATTCTTTGATCTTCCCCTGCACCATACTGACTTTCATGTCTGTGTAGGCACTGTTTTGCAATCATTTAGTCCATGTCTATTTTAATTGCTGCAGAATATTTTTCAAGACTGGAGACTTCCCTATCCAGCTCAGTAGTTTGCCCTGTTCTCACTTCACTGTCAGACTCAACATGCAGTGCTAGGCAAACGAAGCTAGTATATCTTTCCAAAGTATGTCTTCACTATATGTGGCATTACATTCAGTAGAAAATGGCCAAGGAAGCTTTCTGGGACTGGGCTGGTTTGAGATTTTCAACATTATACTGGCTTCTCTTCTTTTTTCATTTTGCTGGTATTTATAAATAGTCCTTCTAGACAGAATATAAGGGGTCTGGCTTTCTTTTTTGGACTACTGCAGTTTAGACAACTAGGTAAGGGATAAACGTTTCTTTGGGCTCTAGGCTGATCTGTCCTTGGACAGGGAGGTCAGTGAATATAGGAGGAGGGAAGCAAGAAAATGGAAAGTACAACTAAAGGTAAGAAAACTTTCAAGAAATTTCTTGAAGATTTAGAAAGCATAGAAATGAAGGTAAAACATAATTACATATTGTGAATATGATGATAGATGTCTAGCATAATTGTACTAATAAATCTATTCCTTAGAAAATGATTACCATAGCAACCAGATGATAGTTATCTACCTATCTATTTTTATTTGCTTTTTAAAATTTTTATATGGGTGCTGGGTTTATTGGAGATATATCTGAATCTTAGTCTAGTTCCCAATAGGAGATTTTAACTGGAATAGGTCAGGATGCCTGCCTACCTACGTGTTGTTAAGGGGATATCTGTTCCTATCACACAGACCCTTCTACTTCAGGTGGTGTTTATTTGATTGTTTTTTGGTTTGTTTATTTTTTGTTTTCTGACCACATGACTTTGCTTTGATCTTTTCTCTGCCATTGGATGGAAACTGACAGAGACTCCAATGTCAGCTGATCTTTAATATCTGACAATGCCTCTGATGAGAAAAATAAAGTTGGAGCAGCCCAGCTTTGAGGATCTCGAAGAAAGCTGTTCTGAAAGAAATAATCTGTGGCTGTATAAAGATGCATTGAGTGGAAGCAGCTAGCCTAAGTCATGTTCACGTAGACAGTATATGGTGAAAAGCACAGTGCACCTAAAGATTTAGAGTCAAAGGTACATGATCTGAGAGAAGCGTGACAAGGAGTGATTTCCGTCTGGGTGGTGTGCAATTCCAGCCATACTGTGGACTTTCTTTTTCTTTTCTTTTCTCCATTATTAAAGATTAAAGCTAGGACCTTCATACTAGTTACATGCTCAGGCTTTGTTATTTATTTATTTATCTTTTAAAATTTTGAGATTAAGCTTTCAATTAGTTGCTTAATTCCTTAGCCTAGGCTCAAAGTCATGATTTCTTGCCTTAACCTCGTAAGTAGCTGAGATGATGGAGATGTGTCACCACACTCAGCCTGTGTATGTTCCTGAAATGGCCTGCTGTAAACTGCTCTTCTTAAGCTGATATTCCTTGTAACTCAAAAGGCCTTGCTGAAATGCCAATATTCTGGTATGTTTTTCCTAGATTTTATTGTTACAAAGTAAACAAAGGATATTTTTCCATGCCTAGGCACCTTTGAAAAGTATTTTTACATCATTCCTTTGCTCAGCTAAACCTTTTTAATAGCCTCCTATTATGTATCAAGTTTTGCATTCATTAGTGGGAAAGTGCTACTTAATTTTGAGCATGCTCATACACTCTTAAATTAAAACGAGTACCTTTTTATAACTTTCAGCAGCATTACACACCTTAGGAGACAGAGTCCTGTGTTAGTGACCCCAAGGATGCTCCTTGTTGGCCTACAGAGACAGAAATGAACATGTCTCCCTCTTTGAGGATTTTCTATGGATTAGATACAGTTTGACCAAAGAGTCACATGCTAGAACCTCAGTCCCTAGTGCAGCAATGTTGAGAGGTGTTGCAACATTTAAGAGATGAGCCCTAGTAAAACATGATTTTGTTTTAAGCAGGATTGAAGCCTTGGGGGTGGGAGTGGCTTCTCACTTTGGGGTCCCAGGACAGTAGGTTATCATAAGGAAGCCTGGAAGCTCCTCTGAATGTGTCATGTTTCCTGTCTCACCATATGGTTTCTTTTCTGTACACTCACTGTGATGCCATTTGCCGTGAGGTCCTCTCTAGAGTTGAGCCATACCAGCGCTGTGCTCCCGAACTTCACAAACTGTGAGCTAAAGAAACTTCTTTAAATATTACCAGCATAACAGATTTTATTACAACAACACAAAATATGGAGACACAACTTCTAGGAAACCCAGGGCAGTCTTCCTAAGCAGCTTAGAGATGTTCCTGGACAGCTTTTGTTGTGGGCTAAGAAATGGCAACCCATATATCTCAGGTCTCAGGTCAAATCCTTGGAGCTTGTACATAATACCTTATGTGGAAAAATTCTTCCTGTGGGTAAATTAAATTCGGATTCTGACTTGGGAAAATTATACTAAATTCATTCCTCATAGTTTTCTTAAGAGAAGGACAGAGAGACAGAGGAAAAAAATGCATGGAGGAGAAGAAGCCATGTGTTACAGAGGCAGAAGCTGTAATAATGTTGTTACAAACTGAGGAATACTGAGGGGCACCAGGAGCTGGAAGAGGCATGAAGAGCTTCTCCTCAGAGTTTCTAGATCAAGTGGGTTTCTGCTTGAAGTATTGCAGTGAGTGCTTTGAATGCATTTTCTGAGGTTAGACCAACTTTGCATTATTCATTATTTATTTATTTATTCATTCATTTATGTATTTTGAGACAGAGTCTCACTTTGTAGTTCAGGCTGGTCCTGAACTCAGCCTCAAACTCAGAAATTCTCCTGCCTCTGCCTCCCAAATGCTGGGATTATAGGTGTGAGCTACCACACCCAGCTCAACTGCATTCTTGAGATAATTGATTAGGAGTAATGACACTCTTTTGTGGGTACTGCTTGAATTCATTTGACTAGATAGGCTTTAGTGTACATAAGGAAGGTATTGGCTTGGAATTTACTTTTCATCTGTAATTGAATAATTTTGGCACCAAGGTCATCTAATGATGAAATTATAAGCCTCAGGGCGCTGTCTGTGTTTCTCTAGAAGATTTTGTACAGAATCAAAATAATTCAAAAAAGGATTGAATTTGACATTTTCTTTGTAGGAAGATTGCTAAGTACTTATTTAATTTTTAAAAAATTATTGTAGGAATGTTTAGGTTCTGTATTTATCCATCAGCAAATATTATTTACTGATCTTTTCCAGTTTGAATTTATTTTACCTATGTTTTAGATGTGATAGCTATAAAGTTATCCATACATTATTTCTTACTTTGTAATTTTCAATGTTTGGTGCTATATCCCCCTCTTCTTATTAAAATATGTATACCTGCATTTGAGTGCACCACCTCTTTTTCTTGCAGTTTCAGTAAAGTTTGCTTATTTTGTTTGTCTTTTCAAAAAACCAATCATTCGAGCTGGAGATTTGGCTCAGTGGTTCCGGCTTCTGCCTTGCAAGTGCAAGATCTTGAGTTTGATCTGGTAACCACGTACAACATTGCTGGGTGTGGTGACTCACACCCACTAGCAATCAGTACCACATACCACAGTGCTGAACATGGTGGCTCACATCTGCAGTCCCCACACTCGGAGGCAGAGACAGGAGGATTGCTGTGAATTTGTGGCTTGCTTGGGCTACATAGTTAACTCAAGGCCTAGACTTTACAAAGTGAGATCTTGTCTCAAAAACAGACAAACAAACAAACAAATAATCTTTGACTATTTTAATTTACATTATGATGTAATTATTCTCATATTTAATTTATGCTATTATTATTAACTGATTACTTTCATTTTCTTTGAATCAGTTATTTTTGTTTCTCTAATATTTTAATTTTGGCATTTGACTCATTCAACTTCAATCTTTCTTCTTTGCTAAGAATATAAGGGTATCTCTCTCTCTTTTTTTTTCTTTGTGATATCCAGATAAAACTCAGGACCTGTGCTTGTCTGATCTACATCAGCCCAACTGACCAGCATCCCCAGCCCTTGTATTTCTTTTTAAGTGCTGGTTAAACTATCCTAAAAATTTTAATATGTAGTATTTTCACTCATTTCCAAGTGTTTTCCAGTTCTTATTATAATTTATTTAATACATTTCTCATTTCAAAGTATAATTTAAAATTTCCAAGTATATTCTTAAAGTAGTTCTTTTTTCCTTAAATATTCCCTTTGTTTTCTTGTAGAGTTACTTTGTAGCTTATATGACACTCAACATGATCCTCATTTTTAAATTTTCCATGTGTGTTTAAGAAATATGAACCTTTGAAAAGGTTCAATAAAGCTAAGGTTAACTATGAAATAATTTTTTTTTCTAGTTTATAAACCATTTGAGAAAATCAACTTTTTTAACTAATAAAGATTCATGTCCTCTATAAATTATTTTCACATCTTAGAGTTATATTTTCTGTGTTTTCCAGAGAACTGTATCAGAATCTCCATTGTTCTTGCTAAATATTCTAATAGATGAGGCCTATAACCTGCAGATTCTGATTCAAGAGACCTAGGGTTCTAGGACCGGGAATCTGTATTTTAAGATAATTTTCAGTGTTTGAAAACCAGTGCTATCAAACTGGTCAAAAGGAAGATGGTTGTATGATACTGTCAAATAATAATTTTCATGTTCAATCACAAAATTCAGTTTACTTATCAAATCAATAAAATTTTCATCTTCAGAGATGCTGTAATAGATGTATTAAAAATTCCAAAGATAGTAATAATTACCAAGTGAACCAAGAAACTAATTTCCTTTGCTGTGGTGAGCAACAGATGTTAGAATCTTAACACTGTTAACCTGATTCATAAATTATTACTTTTAGTCTAATACATCCACCTTTTTTATGATAATGTAAGGGAATGCTAATTTTTAATCTCTAATAGTTTATCTAGATCCAAGTGGATTATAGTCTAGATCATGGCATTTGGAATTATAATATTTTCTATTGACTTTGTATGCATTTGTTTTATGTCCTTAAATAGAATATATATTTTTCAGATTAAAATGTATATTTTGTGCTTATTATATATCCATACCAACATCTCATATGATAAGAGAAGTTTTTATAGATGGTGAATAATGCTTTTTAATGACAGTCTTAAAATGTTGTGTACATCTTGCATCACTTTTTCAAGGTAGTGAATTTCAGCACCTAAAACATTAGTTCAAAAATGAGAGATAGCATATTAGTTCCACCCATGTTTCATAATACCTCTTACTATAATATTAAGCTTTCTTCCTTTCATGATAGAATCTAAAGAACACTGTAGTAAATGTATTTATATATTGTAATGACAGCCATCATTTTTAAGAATTTAAAAAATTTACTGTTTCTGTGTTTTTCAATTCATGTACTGCTACTAGCAATCCTGTGACTATTAACATTTATTTATATGATCTATAGTTCAGAGAGGTTTAAGAGACTGGCTGAGTGAAATAAGCACCATAAAGATGTTTTCATAACCCAACTTTAAACTTGTTGTAATTTAGCAACAAGTTTACATGATGAAGACAAACATATAAGTCTGAACAGACAAACATATTTCAGAAAACACTTGTTAATTAGGATAGAAAAGCAAGTAAAAGATAAAAGTAAACTGATAATATTTTCTGGGCAGAAGATCTCTACATTTAGAAACAGAGTACACTGATCTGCTTTTGTCATTGTAACAAAATTCCTGAGGCAGGCTACTTAATAAAGAAAAAAGATTTATTTTGGCTAACAGTTCTGGAAGTTTAAGTCTGGAAGCCTCGAGCGGTGATGGTCTTCTTGCTAAATGCATCCCAAGGTGGTGGAGGCATCACATGGTGAGAAACAGAACCTGCTTTCCTGTGCACCTCACCCCGTGGATCCAGGATTCAACCATGTGCCTCCATTCTAATGACTTCATCTAATCCTAATCAGTTCTGAAAGGCCAGCCTCTGAATGCCGCAGTGAGATTATCCTCTTAATGCCATTACTGTTCTTTGGGGATTAGACTTTTTCACGAGTAAAGGGAATAAGCTATATTTAGGGCACAGCACATAGTTTCTCCACACAATGTGTGAGAAAATATTACATGTATGAAATTGTTTAAATCACGATGATTTTGGTTATTTCTAATAGAAGTGGAAAGATTCAGGGGAGGAGAGGAATTCCATGCTGTGTTATTCTCAGAGTTCTATCCCATTCCAGGGTACAGTTCATTTATATTGTTCTTGAAGTCATTGATATGGTCTTAGCCACAAGGCTGTCAAGGCTTGTGATTTTAAAGGGGAACCTTTCAATACTGTGTTCTTGATATTGATATGATTGACCATAACAAATTGTGCTAAACTTAAAGGTTATTAATCAGAGTAGCTTGCCTGGATTTGCCCTGCATACACCCAAGCCCACATTATCTTGACATTCCCTGTAGTAATTTTATTAAAATATTAGACTACTATTGAGTTTACTATTAGAGAATGGACATCAAAAATAATGACCCACAGAACCAAGTTATCAGTTTGTTAGTGAGGAGAATAGATTAAGTGCAAGGCCATACTTGTATCTAATGTTATCATTTGATTTAACCCACAGTAGTGGACCTGCATAGTGGTGGAGTTGGAAACTATTTAGAAAACTCTTCATGGCTGTCTGAATTGTGAACATGGTCAAGTCCATACCCAGGCAGGCCACCTTGAAGTCATTTACTATATTTCTAATTCCCAGAGACAGCTCTGAAATGAAACAATATTGGAGGACCCTCCAAAAGCTGAGCTTTGACTGCAGATCAAGAAACTAAAGAAGCTCTAGAATTACACAAATAAACTTAATTTCTCATCCATTTTTATTGTTAATAACACACTGCTTTGTCCTGGTTAAATTACAAGAAAAAGATAAATGGTTTATTGTAGCTCATAGTTGTGGTTCAGAAGGAAGGGGCTGCCGTGTGTGTGTTTTACTGGGCATCGTACCCCTGGGTTTTGCACTGAACTATATTCTCAGGGTTTTTAAATCAGTGTCTTCCTGAAACAGTAAGTTGCCAAGTCTGGGTTCCAACTTGTAACTTTCCTGCCTCAGCTTTCCTGAGTGCCTGTATTACAGCTGCATGCTGCCATGTCTATGCCTGGCTGCTGATGGCCTTGATGACAGAATGCTGAGGTGACAGGATGTCATATTCATGAGACAGAGGAAGCATATACATTTGTGTGTACACATTTGTATGTACATGTACACACTGGTGTGTATGTGTACGCTGGCTCCTTGACTTCTTATAAAGTCACCAGGGTCCAGATAGGGAGCCTCCACCCCAAAGATCTAATTAACTGGATTCACCTCACCAAAACTCACCCACAACCTGTAAACTCACCCTTTTAACCCCTCACAATGGAAATTAAGTTTCATTACATGAATCTCTAGGGTCTACTCAACCAATATTCAGACCATTGTGCCCAGAAAGGACTCATTTATAAATTTAAGTCAATATTTTCAGAGCACGCCCACAGTATCCCTGAAATGACATGAAACTTAGGAATCTATATTTCAAGCATAAATTTTACTGGCCTTTATAATTATCTTTTTGCGTTAAAAATGTCATTTGGCTAACTATTGGTCAGCCTTGGCATCCACTTACAAAATCATACTGTTTTTAAATGCAGCAAAATTGAGATCTACAGACAGTAAATGGAGAGGAATTTTACATTTTTAACTTCACGCAACATGAAGTTTGTAGCAGGAAGTCTTGAGGCTGGACTTTATTTTGTCCTTATCTAATTTAAATGGGCTTGGAAATAGCATACAAATACGGAACAGAGACTTAGTCCTGAAATGTTATTATTTAAGCCAGGCAAGCTTCTTTGTTCTTTACATAGAAATATTGATCTGAAAAATCAGAGCAATAATAATGAAGTTAAATGTTGCAATTTGGTACTTCAATTTTCTTCAAGAGGTTTCTTCTAAATTTAATGGTGCTTCATAGACCACTAAAAATATTTTCAGAAGTGGATTCTTCTTACTAGGAACCAGAATATCAACATTTCTGCAGAGAAATCCCTTGAAAATATTGTTTCTTTTACTTGAGTGTAATTTAAGATCTATCAACTGATTTTTCTTTTCCACCAAATTACTGAAATGAAAACATAAGAGGATCGTTTGTTTAACCTATGAAATTTTTAGTGGATGACAATTACTAGCATAACTCCACAAACTGGATTAAGTATCCTAAACAAATTATTTTATTAACAATTATAATTAAGAGATTCAAATTATGTTTTATATGCTGAAACTTCAGGCAAGAGCAAGTGGCACTTCTCCCTAAAAGTTTATGGATTTGACTTCAGTGGGAGTTTGGAGACTTCAGTTGAGATGATTTGACAACTTTCCAAGTTCCGTTCTGCTTGGCTTAGTTGCGTGGGCTGAGGGAGTTATTAGAAGGTGTATTACTGAGAATGGATCATGGACAACGCACCCTAAGAACCTCTGGATCCTAATTTAAGCGCCATGCAGGGAAGCTGTCAGCCCTGTTTGGTGCGAAGGTGGACTTTCTTGCGCACGGAGGTCCGAGTCAGTCCCTCAGCTTGTTTCCGTGTCTCTCGGCCATTCCTTCTCCTGAGAGAGGGGACAGATCATGCGCTGATGTGCGAAGGAGAACCTGAGAGTTAGGACTTTGCAGTGGCACCCTACCTCATCTTGCACCTGATTATAACAGTGCTTGTGGTTGGTGCCCATCCTTCCCTCCCTCCTCCCAGCCCCTGGTGACCACCACTCTATTCCTAACTTGTCTGGTACCAACATTTTATTAACGCGTATCAGAGTGATCGGAAACGTGTGCCTGACTTATCTCATTTAATAAGGTCTCCATCCAGTCACACTGACAGGATTTTATTTTATTTTTTTCTGTGATTGAATAGTATTTCATCTTGTATATGTAACACATCTTCTTTATCCACTAAAGTGTTAATTGGCATTTAGGTTCTTTCCATTTCTTAGCTGTTTTGTATAGTGCTTCTATCAATACTGAATCACAGAGATCTTTTTGAAATACCTATTTCATTTTGTTGATGTATACATCCAGGCATGAGATGGGTGCACAGTGCGATAATTCTATTTTCATTTTCTAAGGAGCTTTCAAACCACTTTCCTCAATGGCTGTACAGTTTTGTCTAATTTTTCTTCTGCTTTATTCCTTCATCTTATTTCTCAACTTAAAAGTATGGTAGAGACCATAATGGAGGAGATTATTGTGTCATCTTAAGAACCTTAACAGGTATTAGAGTATGAATTGTGAAGAACTCAAAGCACACCAAAATTATTGCACCAAAGTTGTTGCATTCAAAGTTACTTCACCAATAAGTAAGATTTAATTGACTCTACAGAATCCTAGACCAAGACAGGTCCTTCTAGGTAACTTCTATAGAATACACAGTAATTTAGGGCTTCAGTCATAAATGACCACTTTTTTGAGGGAGGGGAAATAGAGTGACATCCACGTAGTCCTAAGATTCTATAGCCACGTCCTACTTTCTCCCTCTCAGTGATAAGTGCCAATCAATCAAAAAATAGCTACTTATTATATCCTCAAAATGAAGACTCAAATTTTATGAAAATGAAAATTATACATTAAGTTATCAACATATCAAATTTATTTATCTCATTAGTTTAATGAATAGATTAAAATATTTTTTTAGTAACTTCAGAAATACATGAATTATAATTTTATTTTTACTCATTGGAGAAGGCTGCTGAAGAGCACCTTCCTATATTTTCCACCTTCAAAATAAACAGGTCAGTTTGAAATGGGAAAGTAGTCAATTACACATATATTTTTATTTTATTTTCACATAGTGATATTCTAATTTATCTTGAGATCTAACGTATGGTAAAACTGACTTACTGAAATATCATGAAAACTTATCAGGAGTAAAGCATGAATACAAAATTTTTGATTTTTTAATCTGTGCAATTATATATCACCATCCTTTTAAGAATAAATTTCCTGTTCTCATGTGAAAGTCTTAATTTATAAAGCTATCCATTGCAGGCAAAATGAAAATTCTCCTACAACTTAACATAGTCTTCAGTCGTTTAGCAAATTAAGAACTTACAGAGAATGACCCTTTGCTCACCCTTCACTGGGGTACATGTGTTCTTGTCTTGTGCGGAAGAAGGGACACTGAGCAGAAAGGAAGAAACCTTACAACAAGGCCTGGAAAAGCCTTAGTCAGCACCTGTTTCAGCTGGACATTCCTGTGCAGTCAAAATCCTACTTCTAAAAAAATACACTAAAATGTCTGTTCATTAGGTGTAGCAGGAAATGGAAAGAGGGGAGTCCTGTGTTTGACAAACCTTTGGCTGAACTAGCCACCATGCTTCAAAGGTGTCTTTTGTTTCTCTCTCTCTCCTCCTTATTCTTCTGGACAGCCTGGAGTGCTCACTATTGGTGAATGCACACTACAAGAGCAAAGAGTTTATTTTCTCACCCATCTCACCATTTATAAATGCTCTTCTTAAATACTGACCATTTTGATAGTGACTTGGGTTAGAGTACTTCAGATACAATATATTTTCCCGTGAAAATTAAGTTCAGGTTTGGCATTCACTTAACAGTTAAAGCAACTGTAAATTATTTAGCAGCTGTTCTGTATACTACTATATGAGTCCCATAGGGGTTGCTGTATTTTTTTTCTTCCACACAGACATATTTACCATTGTGCCAGAAGGCCTGGAACAGTGTTGAGGAAAGCATAGAATCAAAATAATGACACATCATGCAATGGCTGGTGTGCAGATGTCCCCTGAGTGCCTCATGCAGTCATAGATGGGCTTTTTCAGACATGGCCTTGTTCGTGGTGCGCAGTGCTAAGATCCTTGGATCCTGGGATTAAGAATGTGAATGCTACCTGCTCTAAGTAGCCAGGATGAGACTGTGGGGTAGAAAGAGCTGTGGTCAGCCCCCCCTCTTTTTTTGTTACCTTCCACCTACCATGAGCCGTTTCTCCTCTTTGATGCCACCTTGCCTTGAAGCCAACTGATTATGGACTGAAACATCTACATATTGTGAACTAAATAAACTCTGCCTCCTTTAACTTTGATATTTTTTATGTGTGTGTGGTAACAGGAGTTGAATTTAGGTTCTCACACTAGCAAGGCAGTCGCAGTGGCCCTTCCTCCTTTAGTTTTGGGTGTTGGTGTTTTGTCTCAGCAATGAGAAAAAGTTACCTTATTGGTTGAATATGTATCTAAGAAACTTCTGACTTTCTACTGCTCTGAGTCAGTTACAACTTTCAGTTCTGACTGCTCCAGCTTAAGGATCCAAGGGCCATGGCCCATCCTGTTTACCAACCTTGTCCTCTGGGCCTCCCCATTCCATCCTAGGAGCAGAAGGGAGGTCCAAACACCTGGCCACACTAACAGGGGCATGTTCAGTGATTTACTGAAAGACTACAATGTCAAATAACAGCAGAGGCACTATGAGGCGAGATGAAAAGCCACGCAGGGTACTGCCTACTGCCTTATGTCTGGCCTGCTTCCAGTGTTAGAAGTTTACTTCTCTTCCTGGGAACACACTCACTGTCCCTAACATGATTCCTCAGGTCTGTCACCAGGTCCAGAAGCATCCTCCTGTGCTCTGTAGGATGGACTGTATACTTTCTGTCACTGTTCTGGGTGAGGCACAACCCATGGGCTTTGGCACAAATGCAACCTGTTCTGCCTCCAGGAAGAAGGGGGAGGAGGGGAGAGTAACATTGCCGCATCTCTGACTTTCTGGTAAAGAGGAAGCATTCCTCTGAGGATCCAGAAGCCATGTTGGGAGCGACACAAAGGAGGCAAAACACTTCAAGAGGATAGGAGGAAAAGGTTGAAACGTGATCTCTTAAGGATGGCAGAGTCTCTCCCTGGACCCTAGCTGTCATCTTTCTACCTGCCTGAGTCTCAGAAGACAACAAGGCTACAGAGGATGGGTACCTGGGTGTCTAAAGCAGGCAGAGAAAAAGTACCCAGCAAAGACTCTACTTAAGCAAATTTTAGTCAAACTCTCCTAGCCTTTTTAAAAGTCTAATATTATTCTATTTTACTTTATTAGTACATGTTTGTAGTACATAATCTTTACATTCCTGGTTGCAAGTTGGCACATCTACATAACGTACTCAACTCCTTTTCACCTTCTTTCCCTTTTCTCCCTCTTCAGTTCCATCCATCCCTTGATCCTTTTTTTTTCAAACATGTTTGCAATTCATTTTATAGTCCTGTGTGGTATTGCTATGTGTATATAACACATTGCAGTTCTCTGTTTCTCCTTCCTTAGCTGTTCTTTCTTTCCCTTCCTGTGTCTCTTCATTACTTTCTTCTTTCAGAATGATCTGTCTCCTTATTTTCTATTTTCTAACTTTTATGATGTTTCTATATGAGAGAAGCTCTTTTTATTTTGTTTTTTCTCTGAAATTTACTTTAAAAATACAGTTTATTGTATTCTTATTATTTTTTATTTTTATTGATTAAAATCGTAAACATTTATAAGGCATCCTGTGTTGTTTTCATATTTGTACATATTATATCATGTTTAAATCATGGATAACATCTCTATCATTTATCACTTCTAATTTCTTCTAGTTCTTTTCAATAGACAGCACATTATCATTTTCTCTAGTTATCCTTCTGTGCTGTCTTTTTTTTTTTTTTTTTGTCTTACAAACTAAGCTCCATGCTAGGGCCTTGACACCAAGGATGAGATTCCTGCCACATCCGTCCGCGAGACTCCCTCACCTGGACATCTGCTCGGATTTCTCTCCTCAAACCCTTCCCCAGCTGAGCTCTGATCACTCAGGCCTGTTTGTCTACAGGAGGAATCCTGTCGAGTCTTTTTCTCCAGAATCCCATCCGTCTGCTAATGTCTTTGTCAGTGATTTTCCATCTACCCTGCTCCTCAGCTACAAATCCCATTTTTCTCTATTGTATTCAGGTTTGGGTTAACTGTTGGTTTCATTTAACTCGCTTCCAAGTACAATTCTACTATATGGAACAGGGAGCCATAAAATGGTTGAAGCTTCTGAAAATCATGAAAAATATCATAAATGATTTTAGTTAGGAGCATTGTTTCATGTGATAGAAATGTCAACAAAATGGATTCAGAAAATCTCAGAAATGGAAGGAATTTGGAGTGGGTTCTTTCTTTCTTTCTTTCTTTCTTTCTTTCTTTCTTTCTTTCTTTCTCTTTCTGTCTTTTTCTTGCTTTGTAGCTCTGGCTGGCCTTGAGCCCAGGTGAGCCTGGAACTCACAACAATCCTCCAGCCTCTGCCTCCCAAGTGCTGGGATTATAGGGATGAACCACCATGCCCAGCACTGTGGTGTATGGTACTGATTGCTAGTGGGTGTGAGTCATCATGCCCAACATTGTTGTATGTGGTTACTGGGGATTAAACCTGGGCCCTTGAGCTTGCAAGGCTGGTTCTGGACCACTGAGCTAAATACCTGGCCTTGAGTGGGTAATTTCTACTGGCCCATCTTTTGTAAGGATTCTTCTAAGGATACTTTTGAAATACTGAATGATAGGGGATTTCTTATCTAAAAAAACAATTTATTTGACTTAGTCAACATTAATCTTTACATTTTCACCTTGTGTACCAAGATGTGTAACCTAAAAATTATGAAGTTCAATAGACGTTCTGTTGCCTAATTGTACTTCTCAATGAGTCACTGTTAATTTTCACAGAGGTTTGGAGCTTTAGCCCTGGCTTTAGATCTAACCTTGGCATGTTTAATATGCTTTATCAGTACATCAGGGCAGGAGTTGGCAAACTTTCTCTGTTGGTGGCCAAAGTGTGTGACTTCCACTTCGTAGATCATATGGTATCTATTACAACTACTCAGTTTTGTTGCTGTAGTGCAAAAACAACCACAGACAACAGGCCGACAAATGAGCATGGTGTGCTCCAAGGAAACTACCAAAATAGGCGGCAGGCCAGGAAAGGCTCATGGGCTATAATTTGCCAACTCTTTAGTGAAGACAAAGAGATTAATAATCATATTTGTAGCTAAGACAAAGCTGTGTGGGGATGGATATATATATTACTTTCATGTGATTCATGGTCTGATACATCTCAAACAGTTGTTCTTCCTTCTATTATTATCATTTTTAACTCATGATTGAGTTTCCAAATGATCTTAAATGAGGAATGATGAGCTGAAAGTGAAATAAATAGGTCACAGATAGGTAAATATCTCATCTTTTCTCTGGTATGAGAAAATAAAAAAGTAAATGAGTCCCAGAATTGTATGTTATGTATTGTGAAACAGAAAATACTCAAAGTGTGATAGGGTGAAGGGGGGAATATAATGAGATTATAACAAAAAAGAAAGGAAACAAATTGTATGTATATAGGGGGGTTGTAGGGTGAGTAGGGTTATGGGAAAATATGAGAATCAAGTTGTGCCTTATACTGGTACAAATTCCCATTATGGAGTGCAATCATCATGCATATATGTAATGTACCAATAAAGATTTCAAAAAAAAAAGAAAGAAATCTTAAGGAAATACAAAAAAAAAAGAATTTAAAAAGATATGACTACTTTTACTTTAATAATTAGTTTGGAATATATAAAATATGAAAAACAGTTAAAAGAGTGGTTTCCAACTGAGATGTCAAATTAGAAAGTATGTTAGCCAACTGTGTTTCTTGCCTAATCCTTAAATTATTCTGTTTTTTTTTTTTTTAAGTAAGATCTTGTAAACTGTAGTTCAGGCTGGTCCTGAACTCATTATGTAGTCTCAAGCTTACAGAAATCTTCCTACCTCTGCCTCCAGAGTGCTGGGATTACAGGTGTGAGCCACCACGCCCACCACTGTGGTATGTGGTACTAGGGATAGAACTCCTGACTTTGCTAATGCCAGAACCACTGACTGCTTAATCCTTAAATTAGATGATTGAAAAAAAATATAGTCATGTACTGGGATGCAAAGCTATGGAGGAGATAACTATTTGGCTGCAGAAAAGGAGGATAGATAATTCCTGACTACTTAGTTATTAATGACTGTTTTAGTTTTGGTCTTTTTGAGACAGGGTTTTATTACATAGTACATACTGGCCCTGAATTCTCTATGTAACACAGGTTGGCTGTGAAAGCATGATATTTCTCCTGCTTCAGCCTCTGATTCCTACAATTCTAGGCATGTGCCAAATCTCACCCAGCTATAATTACTGATTTAATTTATCCAATTAGCAGCCTTGACTAGCATTTGGTTTACAGCAACAAATTTCTCAGAAAAAGGACTTGCAGCAAGTGGAACCTGTGGAAACTGCTGATGGTAGATTTAGAACATGGATGGCTTTGTGAAAACATCTTTAAGAAGCTAGTAAATCCCAGACTCTCTGCCTGCTCCTGCTCCAGGAGAAGAGATGTGCTTCCTTTGGAAGGTCAAACAGTGGGGCTCTGGCAGAAGAGAATGCCTGGTGCAGCAGACAGCTGACATTCTCTGCCAAAAGCAGGGCATTATGAGAAAATAGACAAATGTACAGTAGAAAGCACCCTTCCCAGTTCCTCCAATTTCTTCTCCCAGGCAGACC
This sequence comes from Petromus typicus, assembly GCA_004026965.1. NCBI lineage: Eukaryota > Metazoa > Chordata > Mammalia > Rodentia > Petromuridae > Petromus > Petromus typicus. Next base: position 4,390 of record PVIR01000752.1, on the reverse strand, counting down.
TACTTAATTTCAGGCAGATTAAAATTCTCCCCAGAATAAAGGACTTAAACACAATATTGGAGGTTCCTCAATTAAATGGCTCAGCCAGGTCACCTGATAATGAGGCCATAACTGATAAGCCCCCTTCCCTTTGTAGAACATCCTGTCAGCTTTTTTGGTGCTCAACCACAAATTCTGGAATATAGAACACGGAGGCCAAAAGAAGAGGAGAAAAATAAGGTCATTTTGCAGGAAATAAATTCATTACAGAATAAAGACAACTTAAAAAATAAAGAGAGATAAGTGAAGCTCTTCCACTGAGGAAATAATAGGCTACTTTAGAAAAAGAGAGCACTTCTGGATCAGAGCAAATGCTCTTGAGAGGAGTGTGAGTTCTCCTAACACCAAGAAATTACAGATGTTCAACAACTACCTCATATTCACACATTGCATAGATTCATTGATTATTCCATGAACTCCACTGATAACACAACTATTCTGTGTCAAATAAAATTTTAAAAATACTAACTGATGTTATGGTTAGACAGGAGTAAGGAATTCTGATACAGAATTACACAGTATGGTGACCATAGATAACATCGATGCAAGAATACAATGCAAGAATAATGCAATTCTTACAATTCTACAAAATTCTAAGAAAATTTATGAATTCTTCCACAAGAACATGATTAATGTTTGAGAAAATATAATTAATTTTATTTAAACATTATAGAATATACAGAAAAATGTTGAGACATTAATGGCATCCCCTTGATGCTTTTTATGCATCAGTTAATATATATATATATAAATTTAAAAGAGATTAGTGTTTCTTAGAATGTATAAAGCTAAATTTTAAATACTACAAATTTTTATCTTAATAAGACTTTTTTCCATGTAAATTTTATTTTATTTTATTTTTTTTTGGTCTAGAAAAGTGTAAACATAGAAATAAATGAAATAATTTATTACATTGTCGCATTGAATTTAAAGTCGTAAATAAAATAAGCACTCTTGGAAATAAAAGAATACACCATAATAGGGAAGAGTGCCCAAGGACTGAGTTTAGCAATGAGCGGCTCTGGAAACGGCGATTGTGCCATCGAATCCGCGCCGGGGTTGGAGCTTACTGGCCTCCAGGCCCATGGCGGAAGAGCACCCAGGGAATGAGTTTAGCAGCAGGTGGCTTTGAACTGGCGATTGCGCCATAAAATCTGCGCTGGGGTTGGACTTATGGCCTCCAGGCCCACACTGGAAGAGCGCCCAGGGACTGAGGTTAGCAGCGGGTGACTTTGGAATCGGCAATTGCGCCACTGAACCTGTGCTGGGGTTAGAGCTTATCCGCCTCCAGGCCCACTCCAGAAGAGTGCCCAGTGACTGAGTTTAGCAGCAGATGACTTTGGAAAAGGTGTCTGCGCCATCGAATCCATGCTGGGGTTGAAGTTTGCAGGCCTCCAGGCCCACACTGGAAGAGGGATTGAGTTTAGCACATCTGACTTTCTCCACCTCAACTGCAGAAGCACATCCAGTGACCTTGTATTGGTGAGTGAGTGGGCCTGTTGGAACATCAGCCAGTACCATTGCAGCTACACAGGGCCTAAAGCCTACTGGCCTCTAGGCCAACTGCACAACTGAGCCCAGAGACTCTGTTTTAGTGAGCAGGTGGGCCCATTGGAACCTTAGGCAGTGCCATTATAGTAGGGCAGGAGCCAGAGCCTTCCTGCCTCTAAAGCAGATGAGAGAAGGTGTTCTGACTGTATTGATTGAGTGCCTCATATGGTGTGCCAGAACTAAGGTTTTTCTTTAGGTCCCAATACAGACTGTAAAGAACAACCCAGGAAACGCTGATATTTTAAGGTTCGTAAATATTAGGAGGAAAGAGACTTGAAACAAAAATCACCAGAAAACAGGGCAGGTACAAAGCCAAACACAACAGCAATGACAAAAACTCAGATGAGGAAACACTCAAAGTCTCAGATACAAAGATTCTCACCTCCAGGTAATACAGGGGGAAGGGAAATAGAGAAGTTTGAAGCCCAGTCTCCAGGGTCTTTGGAAATGGTAACCAAAGCAGATCTAGTAAAATGGAAATGAGAACTGATCTCTGAGATGAAAGCAGAGATATTGGACACTGCCAACATGATGATTAATAAAGCTAAAGAGGAAACCATGGAGTTGATAGAATCCAAGATAGCAAAAGCAATGGAACCTTTTAAACACCTACAAGCAGAAGCCCAGGAAATCAAGAAAGAAAATGAAAGTTTGTGCAATAGAATGAATTTGGCAGAAGACCAAATTTCAGACCTAGAAGACAGGATCTCAACCAATGAACTGGAAAGGCATCATCTATGGAAAAAAGCAAGTGATAATGAAAAGTCAATCCAACCGCTCCTAGATGATTCAAAGAAGAATAACATAAGATTGAGTGGAGTCACTGAGGAAGCAGGAGACAATGCTAAAGACATCAACAAGCTATTCACAGAGATAATGGCAGAAAACTTCACAGAAAAAGGTAAAGAATTGGATATGCAAATATATGAAGCATACAGAATGCCACAGGCCGGTGAAATGATAAGATCTACACCTAGGCATGTAATCATAAAAGTCCCAGATATCAAAAAAATTAATGAAATACTGAAAGCAGCCAGAGAAAAGAAAACAGTTACATTCCAAGGGAAACATGTCAGAATAACAGCAGATTTCTTAACTCAAACACTCAATGCAAGAAGAGCCTGGAGCAAAGTCTTCCAAGCCCTAAAGGAAAACAACTTCCAACCCGGACTGATGAATCCTGCAAAACTATCCTTCAAAATTCATGGGGAAATAACATGCTTCCATGACAAGCAACACCTGAAGAACTTCACAAATATGAAACCTGTGCTCCAAAACATTTTAAAGCATATCTTGGAGAAAAATAAGGAAAGTTACAAATCCATGAGACCTAACTGAGTCAACCAATGGAACCAAATGAGAAACTGATGGGGAAAGGGCAAAAGTAGAATAACACAGCCAAGAACAGGAAAACATGGTAGCACTCAATTTACCTATATCAGTCATAACCATTAATGTCAATGGATACAATGCGCCAATTAAGAGATACAGACTGGCAGAGTGGATCAAAAAGCAAGATCCCACAATGTGCTGCATACAAGAAATACAGCTAATTCAGAAAGAAACCCATGGACTGAAAGTAAAGAGATGGAAAAAAATACTGCATGCAACAAGAAACAGCAAGAAAGCAGGAGTGGTGATTTTATTTGCAGACAGAATAGACTTCAAGCCAAAACTGATAAAGAGAGATAAAGGCAGATACTATCTTTTACTTCAGGGGAAAATCCAAGAAACAGAAATCACAATCTTAAATATCTATGCTCCAAATTCTAATGCACCCAACTATATAAAACAAACATTAATGGACTTGAAAAACCATATAAACTCCAATACAATAATAGTAGGGGACCTCAATATCCCACTGTCACAAAAAGACAGATCGACTGGACAAAAAGTCAATAAAGAAATCCTTGAGCTCAACCAGACTCTTCAGCAAATGGACTTAGTAGATGCCTACAGAGTATTTCACCCACAAACTCAGAATTTACATTCTTCTCAGCTGCTCATGGATCATTCTCCAAAATAGAGCATGTGCTCATTCATAGAACAGGTGTAAGCAAATATAAAGGTATTAAAGTTATCCCTTGTATATTGTTGGACCATAGTGCCCTGAAATTGGAGCTGAATAGCAAAGGCAAGCTCAGGATCTTCACAAACACATGGAAACTGAACAACACTCTGCTGACCGACCAATGGGTCACAGAAGAAATTAGAAAAGAAATTCAATAGTTCTTACAACTAAGCGATAACCCCAGTACAACATGTAGAAATTTATGGGACACAATGAAAGCAGTTCTATGAGGAAAATTCATAGCAGTGAAAGCCTACATCCAGAAAACGGAGCAAGCTCAAATAAACAACTTAATGCTGCACCTCAAGAAACTAGAAACAGAGGAGCAAAACAAACCCAAAGCTCTCAATAGGCAAGAAATTATAAGGATCAGGGCAGAAATTAATACAGTAGAAACCAAGAGAATGGTTCAAAAAAATCAATCAATCAAAAAGTTGATTCTTTGAGAAGATAAATAAAATTGATAGATCTGTAGGCAACCTCATTAAACAAAGGAAGGAAAAGGCCCATATCTATGCTACTAGGAATGAGAACGGAGAAATTACTACTGACCCAGAGGAAGTCCAGAGGATAATCAACACCTACTTTGAAAATTTATACTTCAATAAAATGGAAAATGTAGAAGAAATGGATAGATTTCTAGACACATATGAACTCCCAAAGCTGAATAAAGAAGATATAGAAATGTTAAATGCCCCAATAACAATCTGTGAAATTGAAAATGTAATT